>OX579641.1:22955334-23130190 GCA_951230915.1 Antitrichia curtipendula | reverse complement strand
CCCTGGACGTTAAAATGTGACAACCCTGTTGTAAACCAATGCAGTACAACAAGCTCATTAGGAATAAAACAGATGCAAAGAAGATCGATTACTTTGCATTGCACAACGTCATCATTCCTTGCAGTGGATATGTCCCTCTCAAAATACACAAGCACATTGAAAGAAACTATCTTTAAAGAAACTAGTGCAAGACAACTGGCAAAATCTAAAATAAGCTTAACCCCTAAATGACGGACCCATGACCATTGATTTCAAACTCCATTGTCCATCACTCAATTTGTTGCCATTTGCAACTAGATATGTATAAAAAATTTTATATTTATTTTTCAGAGATGAAATTACATGACTCCTTTATTTCACAACAAAATTTAGATTTTTTTGTGGAAAATTGATTTTTTTGAGAATTTTTGAAGAGAAAGTGAAGAAAAATCATATTAAATAGAAAATTATTTCAAAAAATCCGAAAATTTCATCATATGTGTATATTACAATGACAAACATCATGGTGTAAACTCAATTTCCGTGTCATTCTATAACTAGAAAATAATAGGCATTGGAAATACACCCAAAGTTCAAATTGCAATAAAATATGCAATATTAGGAATTTTTTCAAAATTCAAATTGGAGTAGAAACTAGAGTAGATGAACTTCATTTTGTTAGTTGGACTCAAACTCAAAAAATATCATTTTCGTGGAGAAATTTCAGGTTTAGAGCAAGGAGCAATAACTTCCCAAAATACTCTAAAATGACATATTTTGTGATCCGTTTCTTTTAATAACTTCTCATTTCCATGAAGACAAATATTGGAAAGAGTACAAACTCAATTGGATACTCTTCATAACCCAATATGAAAGGTCAATAAGGAAAAGGAAGATGAAAAAATGCTTTTGAACTATTCTTAGCTCAACAGTAATGTCATCAGAACGCCACGGAATGGCGTCCGCGGCGCTCCAGGGTTAAACCATGTAGCAAAACAATTTCCACTGAATGTGGACAATACAAAAGCTTGACATTCACTAAAATTCAAACACCAAAATTCAAACAGAGATGATTCCGTAAGCCCAAAATAATGTTCAAACAAACTTGACACTTGCTAAAATCCAAACAAAGACAATTCACAAGCCCCAAATGACATTCAAACAGGCATGGTGTAAAAGCATGACAACGGCACATGGTATGCAAGACTTGAAATAAATTTCAAAGTGCTACACTAAAAAAAACTGAGAAATTGTATTATTGTGCGAATAAAATATTTAAAAAACATACCAAAAATTGAAGGTTCCATATTTTATTACATGCAACTAGCAATAAGAAGTGTAGTCCTGTACTAGCAAGTAATCCCTATGGTACCTTTGAGTGTGGTTTGATCCAAGTTGAAACGTAATTTTTTTTAATTGAAATTAAAATTTCTATAATTATCTAAAGTGATTTTTATCTAAAATTACAAAATTCTCTATAGAATGGAGTCGTAAACGTCCCATAAACAACCCATGATCACTTTTCCATGTATCTAATGGCACTTAAGTACTCACCATAGTCACCAACAAATGATTGATAGGTTATCCCTAGTCCCCTAGTTGGCATAATTAATGCACTAATTTTATCAAAAAATTAACAAACTTGGATGTTTTTCTAGACAAAATTGGGACCAAAAGTAGGATGAAGGAATTGGGCAATGAATGGAATTGGGTTGGTTTACCTTAATAAATCACCCATGCCTACTAGGATTAATTAGTAACCCAATTTACCTTATTCTTGGAAAGACAAATCCAACAAAAGAACATATTTGTTTTAGAGTAAAACTTGATTTTCTAATAGTTATTGATTTTAAATGTCTTGCAGCTTTGCTTAGAAAATGTAGTTAAATAATTAGTTTTTTATTCTTTTTACTTCTTTTCTAAAATTGTTAAAACTGTAATTTTTGTGGCACTTTGAAAGCAACACCTTAACAATTCAAACATTAGATGTTTTGGGGGGGATCTGGAGGGCCTATTCCTGGAGTTGTTCCCCGGCAACAAAAGAACGGTCGCTGTCAAAAAGCAATATTTGAAAAAAAAAATGAAAAAAAAAAAAAAAATTCTTAAAATAAATAGAGAAGATGGCCAAAAAAATTTAATTAAATTTTTTTTTTATATGGCATGGCGGTCCCTCTACCACATCATATTGATGCTGCGGCACTGTTCTAGACAATTCTAGAGTCTGGGAACCCTTGGAAACTCGCAGCCCTCCATAGGGGCTAAAAAACATGTAGTGTACACCTTTTTTGAACTTTTCTATTGAGTTTCTCTTAGTGTGAGCACAAGGAATATACCAATTACACCATGATGTTTACCACTATCATCTCCAATTCTCTTCAAAATTTCATACTATTTTAAGCATGTTTGTAATTGCTATGATTTCCATAAATAAATTACTTTAAACTAATCATATATATCTATATATATGTGTATGAAATTTATACTATATTCTCTTGTACTAAACCTAAATTAAATACAAAAATTTGAAATTTTTTAATAGAACTACATATATCAAATTTGTAGTATATCAAATTTGTAGTATATCAAATTTTTCAAAGGTGCATTTTAATGTAGAAAATTAATGAAGTTTGACCAAATTAGGCATGTCTTAAATGCAAATAGCTTCACATTTACTACTTTTTATTTTCTAATTAGCCTAGATACTTTTTGTTTGATTCAAGCAAATAAATTGTTGCATTGGCTACTACTAAGGTAGGGTGCTTGAAATGCAATCACTTACACAAAGATACATTTTGCTTTAGTGTCCCAACAATGTACATTTTAGGAGGAGGGCAGTTTTAGTGAACATTGCATTTCAACTTCAAAAATTTGTAACTAATTCCACAAAGGTTCAATAGTTATTGTTGCTTAGAAAATTAGTATCACACACACTAATTTATTAGCGAGGTTGACAATCACACACACTAATTTATTAGCAAGGTTGATAATCACACACACTAATTAGTTTTGAGGAAATTGGTATCATACAATAATATTTCAACTTACACTAATTTATTCATTTTATAAATGGTGTGACTTTGGAAAAGTAGCGTCATGCATACTAATAGGACTATTAGTGTAGTAGATATGATTTTATGAATTAACTTCTACCAAAGTAATGTGAAAACACCTAAAATTGTCACTATATTTTTCCCTCCTAGGAGAATGGTCCAAAATGTTGATTTTTTTATGACATTGTTTGCTTTCTCAAGACAAATCAACCCATTCAAGAACTAAGTTGTTTCATAGTTTTTTGACACTTACACAATATCTATGAATTTTCAAAGTTGAAAGCATAGGATAGCTATCGTGCCACTAAACTCCTCTAAAGCAAACACCCTTGAAGTACAAAATGCTTCAACTCCTTTTAGTTTTCTTCAAAAAACTCTTCAATTCTCAAGAGTATACCACCAATAATTTCCTCACATTATTTGTAAAAAACACCCATTTATCCAAGCAAAGCCATTATAGCCAATGACCCATTTCCAATAACTTAAGCAATTACGCATATTTGGAATGCAATTTTTTTGAATGCCAATTTTTTTTCATGCATAGAAATAGATTTTTGAAGTATTTCATATTTTTCCAGAATTTTATTACACAAAACGTAATTACTATGAATTTTTTAGTAGAAGATTCTCGTTGATCTAAAATAGTCACATAGACCTTTCTATTTCTACCCTTAGGCTAATTGCAAAATTGACAAAGGATTGCAATATTAACCCCTAAAGGACCAAACACCGTTTTTTGACAACATAGCGATTTTGGGCAGCTCACTATGACCGGAATTTTTCTTTTTTTTCTTTGAAATTTTCACATCAGATGTGCCCGAGGAGTAGCTTTAAGGTCCAACAATTTTCGTAACTTTTGAATACATGGTTAAAAAGTTATTGCATGATATGTCATTTTCATTGTTTGGCGGGCAGCCGGGGCAGCAAAAAAAACTTCTTTAAAAATCACTTTTAAAAAAAACTAAAATTTGAAATTGGTTCTTTAGATTTATATGTACGTGGGAGGCTTTAAATCATTCCATTCCGATCAATGAGTCAAAAGTTATGAGGATTCTTAGTTTGAGGGTAGTTATGGAATCTCTACTCTAAAATAAACTTTGAAGTCCTTTATTTAACTCGATTTTCAATATTTTTGAAAAAAAATAAAAACATTGGGTGTAGATTGTTTATTACAACATTACAATCGTTGGGATTGGCATTTTTCAATCTCATAAATAAATTCTTGACAATTTAGTGTTTTGAATCATTCTCTACCTCTTCCTACTTACTATTTTTTCCCTGTATGTTTTACAATTCCAAATGATCTGAAATTTTTCAAGCATGTAGCCAACTTGCCTTGAAGAATAAAACCAAAGAGTAACCATCATTTTGGACATTTTTTCATACAAATGTGACCTTGTGAAGGGCAGCTGCCCGTTTTTTCGCAGGGACAAAAAAAGGATTTTTGTCAATTCAAACGCTATTATCTTGCAATCCACTTGGTGGAAAATTCTGAAATTTTTTCCACATCTTCTTAAACAAGTTTACTGCAAGATCCTCCGGTTACAAGTGTCCAAAAATGTCTTTTTTCTAAAATTTGGCACTAGTATTAGAAATGGCAGTTTTGGAGCGGTTTTGGTGAAAACATAGTCAAAAACCTTTAGGGGTTAACCGCCTTATAGCTAATCATAATGCGCCACAACTATTCCTTGAACTATGCCACAACTTCATGGAAACAGAGCAATATATAGGTTGGAAATGGAATTGAGGTTGGACATAATAAGGGAGGAGGTTGGAAATAGGTTGGCTACCATATAAATACACTATTACAATCATATTTTGTATAATTGAATGTAAATAGTAAAATTTAGAAGAAATTACAATTATTTATGGTATTGGATTTGAAAATATGACACTCAATTTATATTTTTTAAATGGCATGCACACACAAATGTGTGTCAATCATGTGTAGGAATAGTTACTTTGCCACACTTCATTAGAAGGTGACCTTCATTCCTATTGACTAGTATGTTATTTTTCGGAAAAGAACATTCATTCTTTGTAGTATACGAGAACAACGAGTGGATTTAGGATAGAAGCACTTTGTAGGTAATAAAATATAGAATGGATACAAGCTTTATCACTCTCCCTTTTGAACTACAACAGTCTTCATATATTCTATTATGTATTAAAAATACATCCAAATTATCTCTCCTATTTTACTTATAGAACTTTTTAATTTTTAGTAGCCTAAAATAAAGGATATTTTATATTTGGACTCTCTCCACTTTCAAAGATTCCTACAAGTAACACATTCTCAAGTGTCAGTATTATTTATTTACTTTGGATTCTAAAAAACATAGAAGAGTCTTGCTGAGCGGTTGCAATTTTGATTTTTTTATCACATACAATGAACTTAAGTCAACAGAGAATGTTTATCGAAGTACAATGCCTTTGTAAATGATTAGAAAACATTGATTTTTTCACACAACATCATGAACATTTGAATTCTATTTCCAATGCTTATTTTTGTATTGATTTGGAGATGTAAAAGTCCTTCAATTCAAAAGTTGATTTGAAACTTTTGAAGATCATGTCATTCAAATATGATTTAAAAAAATTAAACAACACATAATTCTCAAAATCATAAGCATGTGACATGTAACATATATATCTTTAGGGATCTAAAAAAGAAATGCTTTTACCATCTTGTATATAGGTTCATTATTTGAGCTATTTTGTTGATTTTTTCTACTTTCAAGTATATGTAAAGTGTTCTAAATAGTATACCTCCAATATGATTTTTTGTAATGCAATTGTTTCCAAATTCCAATAGTAGATAGAGTTGGAAAAAAAAATTTCAAAACAATACACTGTTTGGTGAGCTAAAATCCTCATTCATTTGAAAAAGAAAATATATACTAATTGAACATTCTAATAATAATAAATATGCTCAACTATAGAAATGACAATTTTTAGTGTTCCTATCTTAGCTCATCTTTTAGTCTACAGAAAACACTTCAAAGACTAAAATTGTTGTGATGAAGGTAAGGCATACGTCGAAATGGCACACATGCTTGTTGTTGAATATTTGGAAGTACTGAGCTTGAAGGTTTAGAGATATCGAATGAGTTAGATTTACTAAAGGGTGTAGAATCACTGATGATGTCAATATCTAATAGATTGTCACCCTCGTCAAGGAAGTCAATGTGGGGCTTTGACGATCCCATTGGAGCCAATCCAATCTCTCGCATGTTTTGCACCACCTACATTCAAATTGAATTTAGTAGACATTTTCAAAAATATTCCAAATGTTTAAATTAAAAACCTTAATTCTATACAAGTTCTATTTTCTCAAAATATTTTTTGCTTAATAATATTAGAATGATGTTTTAGAGACCACACAAAAGATAAATTGTAATTCAGTATATAGAGAAAAAAATTGGTGAAGATGACCAATTGCAAACTTGCAAGGAGTGTTTGTTATAAATACCTATCTAACTTTTCCTCCACTAAATTTACTTGTCTGAATTGTTCTTTGGTTGCATGATATTGATATATGTACTTTAATCTATTTATTTGGTGAAGTTCAAGCATATGAAAATAATTCATTATTTAATATTTTACTTCCAAATTTTAATTATTCAAGAAAACATCTTATTATGATTAATAATATTGTGTAATTTCTTGTTGATCGCATTCTTTGGTTTATGATAAATTGATAATCAATATAGATGGTTGGCATTAGTTGGAAGCTATATGTTAGATATAAATTTTTGTAATAGATATGGCCAATCAATTGGGATTTAGACAAATGTTTTATTTTTTGAACAAAAACAAACTATTTCATAACCAAAAGGTTCAAATTTTTGACTTGAGCTATAACAAATATACCAAAGATAAATAATATGGTAGGAGCAAAAACAAAGAGGACTTCCTTCAAATAAATCTACTTGAAGGATAAACCTAATGAATAAGAATTGTTAACTATAGGTGAAATCTTTGAGAAACAACAACCTCCTTTTTTTCCTTGATTATTAAATCATATGGCGTTTTCATACTATAGATATTCCAATGGCCTTGAAACTAGGATTGCATTTTTAGTGCACACTATGTACATAAAGAACTATGAGAAGATCTATTTGATAACAAAAACTTGAGGATAAATTTACTTCAATTGAAAATTTATTAATGATAAATGACTGAAACATCTCTAAAATACCTATATCAAAAATTCAAGTAGAACATTCTCTCTTCTTTTCATTGATATATTTCATGATTTTTCTTAAAGCTTCTTCAACAAATCTTTATAAGACATAGTACACTTTCACAACATTCATCACCCTCCTAGTAGATGGTTTGAGCATTTAGGAATTAACCTTCATTGAATAAGGCACATCAGGCTATTACTAAAGTAGCCAACCAAAATTTATCACCATTTTTTCATTAATAGATGCATACTTCATTTCTTCAATAGAGTTAATTGTAAAGTGAACCCTAATTTGTAGTTGGGGTGTCAAACAAAGGTTTAACTAAGAATAGTATAAAAAAACACCCACCAAATTCCACCAGCCCAAGTTTGGGTGCTTCAAAGAATTTTGTCATGTGTTTTTCTTAAACTCGGGCTCCTAATCCCTCATTGTACACATGGCTTATGATTAATAACCCTCAAAGTCATTAAAATCATCAACCGACCTTTTTCTTGTCCTAGATAGAGAATTTTGTTAAAATGGTAATATTTCATATGCCATTTTCAAACCACATGGTCTAAACTGTGAAAATGCCATCTAAGATAGGTAGAGATTTCAGATTGCATGGTTAAGCTGTAAGAGTGCAAAAGTTTGTGGAATGATGCCAATTAAATGAAATTCCCTATTCCGACAGAATTCAGGGTTATTTAACTAAATTTGCAAAACATCCACAAAATTGGCTCTTGGATTTCCATATAGTCACCTGCCATTCGGAACCTTAGATCTAAACCCGTCCTAGATTTCAGAACAAGTTGGGAGTCTTACCTGGTGCATGAACGGCCTCTCCTCGCTGCGCTTGCGGACGCACCACAAGGAAAGCTCCACCAGCTTGACGAATTCCTGAGTGTCCAAGTCCCTTCCCAAGTTGGGGTCTGGCAAACCCTCAAGCCTTTCGGATCTCCAGGCGTCTGCCACCTGGTCAAATTGAAGGCATACCCATTGATCACCACGCACTTTCAGTTACGACGTTCAACACAAGCTTGCATGAAATGGGAGGAAATCGATCCAAAAAGTCCATCCTTCTCCGGAAGTTTTGAAGGATTCCATAAGCGATCAGTCCAGTGATGGTAGAGTAGGAATCACTAACAATGGAACTTGAATACAATAGGACATTTTTCCAATTTCGTTTTTTGAGTTTCCCCTGTGCTTGCCCTTCAGTCCTATTACAAATTAGAACCCAAGCAATCTTAAGGAGTAGTACCAATTTTGGTCTACTTTGTGAAAATGGCATGTCTCAGACCGCCAAAATTGTGCTGTTGAAGCTCTCAGCTCTACAAACTAGTACTGGAATAGATCTCATGTTTCCGACAGCGCACCTGGAAACTGAGGTGCCACTCACTTCAAGAGAGATTGTCGTTTGGAAGAATTTGACATTCTGTATGGTTACGATTGTTGCATTTGGCAGAATTTGATTAAATTTGGGCTCATTGTAAAAGGTTACAGCAAGGAATTGGCTCCATGGTTTCTAGAAATTAAACCAGTACAGGCCTTAAATTTATGTAGAAAACCACAACGATTCATCAATATCAAACGACTAGAACGAAACGGATTACACTCCAGCAATTACGTTAAGAGGAGCAATCAGTACGAGAATGTGTGATCTAATAGGTTCTAGAATGGTTTCATGAAAATAACATTTGTACTGAAATGTCTGTTCTCACACATTTCAAATTCTCAAAGACATGGCTTCTGTAAAGCTAACGAAAACCTTGAACTAGCTGGCGACACCTCAATCCAAAGAAGGTATAGATGTTAGAGCTTTGAATTTCACAAATTTTGGCACTCTGGAATTTGTAAAGTTAAACAGACGGGACCATTCCCCGTTAGTTTTGTAAAATTGGCGATATTCCCAGTCAATAATCGTGATGTATGTCTTCACAAAGATCTAATGTCAGGTCACAAACTAGGACACGGTATAGATTTTGGGTTCAGGCGTGAACCGCGCCAAAATATTGCAATACTGCCCATTTAACAAAACTGACGTTAATTCTGGCTTAGACTCTAGAGTCCTGCTCAAATTTTTTGGTGCTCTGAAATTGCGCCAATTTAAGAGCTCAATGCAATAACTCAACATCCAAATGATTCCCTGAGCACAATAATATATCCAACTTACCCTTTGCACAATCATCATTTGAGGTCGTCCTGTCAAAACCTCCATCACCACGATTCCAAACGCATACACATCACTCTTGGCTGTGAGCATGCCGGTTTCATGATACCTGCAAATATCGTCGTCAATTTCCGTGTTACACACAGGGAGATCGGGAAGGCGTCACCCCCCCCGGTGTAAACTTGGGGGGTGTAGCTTTACCTCCCCCGCAAACTTTCTGTTTTAAGAAAATTTTGGGGGGTAAAGCTACCCCCCCCCAGTTTACACCAGGCACGATTCTGGGTGCCAAAAAGTATCATGTGAAAAGTGTTTATCAATTAACACCCAAAACTTGACGACTACTTACTCTGGATCCAGATAACCAGGAGTCCCTTTCACAATCGTGGTGATGTGAGTAGCATCTTCCTGGTCCAAGGCTCGGATTTTAGAAAGCCCGAAATCAGCCACTTTGGCCACCATCTTGTTGGTGAGGAGGATGTTGTTGCTTTTCACATCTCGGTGGATGATGGACGGGGAGCATTTGTCATGAAGATATTCAAGTCCTTCACACGGCCGGCATCACCATTAGCTGGAGGACACGTATGGAACAAGGACGACACAACTTCTAAGAAAGTGAACCCTTTTTCCAAGGAGGACCTATAAATGCCATGGGGTGGCTATGAATTGAATATATATTACGCCATAAGTGTATAATTGTGTTATTTGCAATGTTAATTACATTTAGAATCTTAACTTGTAAATGACTCACAGTGGTGATGCATGCCATGAATAATACCTTCCGCAATTTGAAGGAGAATACTTGTCCTATGTCTCCAGCTCAATGGATTCGCCCCCGCATCCTCGCCTACAGTCAAGTTCACAACAATCTTAGATTAGCACCAATTCAATTCGATCATGTAGCTCCTTTGGAAAGTTTATAATATATATAGTCAAGAATTCAAATAGTTTAATTGGAATTGAATTAGAGACTGAGATGGTTCTGCAAGCACCTTGCAGTCTCTGCCGCAAATCACCACCGCCGAGGTATTCGTAAATGAGGATTTGCTGCCTGCGTGTGCATCTGTACCCTAACAGAGAAACCAGGTACTTGTGATGCACCGTAGACAGCAGCTCAATCTGTACACCCACACCCCATAAATCATGTCGATCATGAAGATTGCTTGCTTGCTAACTCTCGTCCAGATTAGAATCATTTACTAATAATTTTTTATAAAAATGTGCCACATGCAAGAATTGATAGTTACGAAACCTGTCACTTGTACGGAAGGTTGATAATCGCAATTGGTAAGGGCGATAGAGATTCCAATAACCGTATGTACAGTAAATTAGAGGCTTCCGATTGACCATACAGGTGAGATTTGATTTGTGCTAAGTGTGAGAATGCTTACTCTTTTGACCTTTTTATTTTCTGCAATTGATTTTTAGCTTAATACGAAATGAATGTGCAAAATTCGAGGTGACGCAAGTTTCTAGATTGGTGTCGGAGAGGTCTATAATAGTACGAGCACATGTATGATGAATGGAGACTTTACATTACTTCCCTGTTGATGCCTTGCAACTGCTACTTCCTGTTGTAGTATGCAACTCCTGTACTTCCATATAATATATACTATAATTCACGTACCTCATTATAAAACTCCTGCTTGCTTTGACATGAGTCGGCTGTCAACACTTTGGCCGCGATTTCCTGGCCGTCGGGCAACTTCCCGTAGAACACATCGCCAAACCCGCCCTGGCCGATTTTGTGGGCGAAATTGTCCGTGCATTGAATGATCTTGTTCTCGGAGTACCACGCTTGAGAGAATCCCGCGGTTCGCATCTTCCGCTTGAACGCCTTGTCCACAGGGTCCAGGAACTCTAGATACCACGGACAAGTCATCGTAATCAGTGCAACCACAATCATGGCCATGGACAGCGTACAGAGACAGACAGGCATGACGGAGCTGGTTGCAATGTAGGTACCTACCGTTTTCTAGAGACAGATTGAGAATTGATCGACATCTAAGAACGTCAACTTCGTTAAATTCGCGGATGTGCACCACTAGCCGCGTTTAGAATCAACCCAGGTTTCCTGAATTTTGTTTCCTGAGTTTGTTCAGTTGATTATCGTCACAAAATTTGAAGTCCAGAATCACGAATTTGTTGATCGATATGTTTTGGTCCAAGTTTACTAAATTGTAAAATTTCAAGAGATTGCCACTTTCATTTCTCGGCACCCCGACCAGATGTATACCAGTCCTAGTCTCTAGAGCTCTGAGCACTTTAATGGCATAATCTTTGCACTCTCTACTGACATCCCAAATTTAACATGCAATCCATACGTTCATCACTGATTTAATTTGGCCCAATATCTTTTCAGGAACAATCCACAAATGACTCACTCTTATTCAACCTAGCTATGTCGGCAGTAGTCAAAAGCTGGAGATATATTTATTTTCGGGGGGTAAGTCTGTGATCGATGCTTACTATCCCGAGCATAGCAGAACCAGAAGACTAATCCCGCCGCCACCAGCGCCAGCACACCACTGATCACGCCCACCACAATCCACCACCAGGAGGTGTTTCTTCCGACGCTCGAGCCCTCCACGCTGCTCCACAACTGCGTGTTGGAGTTCAAGATGTCACACACCACCAAGTAGCCTCCGCGGTCCGCATTCAGTTTTAGAACCCAGTTCACGCTGGGGTCGCCTGCAGGGGTGCTGCTCCAGTACACAGTGCCCAGTGTTCCGTTACCCCTGACCTGTAGGACGCCGTTCGGCTGCAATGTGAGTTGACAGCTCTTGCGCGCTTGGGTGGTGTTGGCTAGGCCCGGTGGTTCCCAAATCACCTGCACAAAGGGAATGTCCCAGTGCATGAGCAAGTAGCGTCAATTTCGTCAAATTGGCGGAACTCCATGGAAATGGCACGGTGAGAGCGAGCTTCTAGAATGAAAAGCTTATTACATACGTGAAAATGATATATAAAATTTCAAGAGATTGGCACTTTGCTTTCTCGGCACCTCGATCAGATCTACACTGGTCCTCACTTCGAGATCTCTGAGCACTTAAACGGCATTGATACTCTTTGCACTCTGGAACAGGCCAGTTCTAACATGCAATCCGAGCTGAGGGGTATACGGGTGGAAATCTTAACTGAACAGCTAGTCCACAAGTGTAGATGAATTGCAATTTGCATACAATTTGCATGTCGATCAGCACAGCAACCAAATGGAATTGCCAAAAATGGCCCAGCGAACACCGCCAATTTATCGGAAATGTGAAGCTCACCAAAATCGACTTAAACGCGCTCAACACGTATACGGTTAAAGGCAATGCTTTCTGCAGCTGTGCAAATTGAAACTTTGACGAATTCTACTCTTTGTACATAGGCAGATTGAGGCTCATTAATTTGGCAACTGGAACGTGGCCAATTCAATGAACAGAACGCCAAGTTCGTAAAATTGGCGCAACTCCAGTAAATTGGCACGTGTTGGACGTACCCTCAAGCAAGGAAGGAAATGGCACGATTTAGGTAGCCAGGAGGGACTGAGCGCGGGTGGAAAATCCTAGCTTAGCGGCTTCAGTTACCTTCTTCACGGTGTTATTCCCTGGCCAAACCTCCTGCAGCTTCAGCGTGCAATCCGTCTCCAAGACCAGATGAAAATTCCCCCCTGCCGACGACTCCAACCTGGCCCCCTCATTGATATAATACTCCGCCGGTAAGTACGGAAACCCATCCAGTGACACATTTGGTTTCCACGCCGCTGCCGCCGGAAACGGATACTCCAAGTTCCTCGGCAACACTCCCGACTCATTCATCGACACATTCGCCGACACATTCGCTGCCCCTCGCGCACCAATTGCAGCAAGCTTCCTCGGCATGGACAACATCGAGAAGTCCGGTCCATACATGTTGAGGCTCCCGTCACTCCCCAGCACCACAAACCTATAGTTGCTGTTGACGAAGCCGCTGGAATATGTATCCGCCCCCCAGAGAGCCTGATGACGACACAGAGAGTGGAGTCACGAATATGTGGAATAAATAAAAGAGATAGATCGAGACTCACTAGTATCTACAGGTTGCAAGCATACAAGGGGCAGGTATAAATACCAGAATTGAATGTCTGTTTCGTTCAATTGTAGAACCTCAAGCAAGGAAGAAAATGAAATCATTTATGGAGCAGGGATGTGACCGTGAAAACCTTTGCGATGTAAGTGTCAAATTCGCTCATGGAATATCTTCAATCCTACAGACTTGACGTTCTAGCCTTAATAAAGTAGCGCGAGTGTAAGTTTGCTTATGTGAAACTGAAGTTGAAGTAAAGCATATATTGGGGTAGATCGATCTATTTGGTTTGATGCTGAGGATCGGAGGAGTTAACAGTAAATTCCAATACCTGGGTGGCTTCCGGGACTCCCCAGGTGCCGTTCCATGTGTAGACGACGAAGTTGCCGTCGTATTGGTTTTCGAGGTAGCAGTTCCAGTTGGTGGCGAGGCCTGTCGGCTGGGTTTTGTTCGTGCTCCAGAGCTTGGTCCAGTCGGATTTGGCGAGAACGGTTGGACCCTTGTAGGTGTAGAGGATGCAGTCGGGTTGCATCACAAGGTAGGCGTCGCCGGATGCGTTGAGGTAGTAGTTGGCTGGGAGTTTCAAGCGGGAGTTTAAGCTGGGATCGCTTACAAGCACGCTCAGTGAGTGTCCTCGTGGCAGCCATATCGACGATGCAACAAGAATAGTTACGAGCGCTACCAATTGATGCATCGTGAAAGAACTGCCTCGCTTAATTGGACTCAGGTATTTGAAGCTGGCATTGAGACTTGCATAAGCTATCTGGCAGAAGATTGCTAGCATGTTACTCCATAGAAGCGAATTTGCCAATTCCGCGACTGCAACAATTAAATCGATCTCATCGCAGAGCTTCCTGCACACGATCGATCATATATGCACCATAATCGCTCAGATCATTGTGCTGCAATAATTTCATGCATATGAAATTAGTAGACGATCTTTTACATCAATTTCGTTAGTTTTGGCGGTATTGAACTAATTTGCCACTTTTCAGAAGTCGCAGCTGGAAACGTAATTCTACATCTGTCGTAATTCTTGGAGCTTTATGTAAATGTATGTAATAATGATTGGCTCCGGAATCACGCCAATTTCACGAAATTGACGATCTATTGTTTCATCGACCCTGAATCAAGAGCAAGCTTCTAATCGATACACCGTCCGTCCCATCTGCTAACTAGTACCGCCTCGTGCTCCGCTAATTAAGCCGTCGATCGTGCCAGCAGTTCTGACTGAAGAATTTGAAGCACTCTCATTCTGAGTCTGTAACTGTCTAGGATTCTGCAGTACTTGGTGCACCAAAAACAGCGAATAAGAGACGAATCGATCTAGACAGTTCGTGCCGGAGCTTCCTACACACTACAGATCAAAGTGCTGCATTCATAACTTCAGATGAAATTAATGAACACAAAACTATCGAGAAAATCTGTCTGAAAGATGAACTTGCACATATCTAGCTGTAATTCAATAGAGTATTATGCGTGGTCTCCGAGTAGGCATTGACGGAGAGACGACGAGATGGAAGACTCGATCGGAGACTCCATGAGCTAGCCCCGTCAGATGCGAACCTGGACATTGTCAGTTTAATGGTAACACCAGAGTCGTCGACGATGCAAGTCTTCCAGGAAGACAGCTAGATTGGTCAAGATTGCAAAGGGTCCATGATGCTCTAGCTCCCAAAAGTTCTGCGTTGCAGTTGTACTCTAGGGAACCTTAGAACCTCAGCTCCATGCAATCCAAATTACATAAAATCCTGTACGCCTGGGCCATCTGACTCATCCTGCACGAGTTGACTGGGAGATTTGATCGATTCCTTGGTTACAATATTACTCAAACGTTCCTGCCGACTGGTTGAAACGATAAAGCTTATTGACACAGAATATGTATTGGCAGCTACCGCACGGGTCCGTTAATTATGATTATATTTGACATTTTGTGGCAATTGTTTAAAAGTTCAGGTCGCATCTGACCCGGGGCATAGATGCATAGGGCATTGTGACCTGGCGAATACATGCCTCAAAAGTCCAAATTAAAGAATCATTTATGTATTCTATCGACATCTGGTCAGAATATTTGTAATTTAAAATACTTCATTCAGATATGGCACCATTGCCGTGTTGAAGAGCTGGCAGCCTAGCAGTGGACCTGTGAAACCGACCAACAATTTTCACATGAGAATCTAACGAGGATAAGGGCAAGTGGGCAACCCCACATCTAACTCGCCAGACACTGGCGCCAAACAAGCATTTGGCTTGTGGAATTGGAGACCGGGGCCACACTGCTTCTCATGTGCCCCACTGTAAGTAGATAATGGAATGTCAGGTAGTTTTGTAGCTTGGAAAATGAAACTATCGAAATTTAACTTTCAAGTAAATGATACAATTCAATCCATTAACTATCTCACATTTTTCCAAAAACGTCTCCAGTTTACTTTGAGTTTTCAATTGAGTAGATAAACTCTTTATGTGCATATATATATATAGGGTGGTAGGATGTAGAACAACCCATGTGGGCTAATGAAAATTAGAATTAGTAGGAGTCCTACTACTCAGGTTGTTAAGTCAAAAGTAGAAACTGTATTTGAAGTGTAATTTCAAGCCTCATTTAGGTATAGTAGAATAACACGTTTTTTAAAACTTTGGACTAATTGAAAATTGAAAAATCAATCTAACTTTCATCTCCAAAAATCCGTTTGAGACTTCAATCTTCCAATCAAAAGTTATGAGCAAAACTTAGAGAGGATGTTTGAAAATGTTAAAAAAAATTCCCTTTCAACCCCTCTATGAATTTTGTCCATAACTTTTTATTGAAAAATTAAAATCTCAAACGAATTTTTGACGATGAAACTTAGATTAATTTCTCACATTAACTTAGTTCAAATATTTTTGAAATTTTTTATTTTACCATGCCTAAATAAGGTATGAAATTATACTTCAAACATAATTCCAAAGTTTTGACAATGAATGGTCAAGCTCTCATCTTCAAATTATCCCATATTGGCATTGAGGACATCATGGACAATGGATTTCATTATAAAAACAACCTCTCCATCTTTGCTTCGCACCAAATTCCAATGAAACTCTTCCCTCATTTTGCCAATAAAATTTTCTTAATGGTAATTGGAACAATGACATTAATATTTGATACACTTGAACAATGATAATTGTACATTTATTTTTTGCTACTAAAAATATAGTAGCCTGCTTGGCCTAGTTTATTGTACCTAGATTGAAGCTTATTTGAAGGCCAATTGGTGGTCGATATGTGGAAAACTACATCCAAATCACTTGACGTGGCATGCCCAAGCTGCACCATTTGCCCATCCCTACTATAAATTTTGGCGTGACTGGTCCTAAAATTTCATTTAGGCCTAACTTATTGTACCTAGGGCAGAAACTCAGCATGGATCCTTGCACTAGCCGTGTCTCCTTTCCTTGGCTCCTTGATGTGGAGTTGCTCTAAGGTAACTACACCTAAAATGGCACGCTACCTAAAACATAATCTCTTTTACTAGAGATTCTTGCCTTAATTGTGCTCCCATTGTTTATAAGAGTCTATGATCGCTTTTAGGAACACCTATTTTCAGCACTTTGAAAATTTATAATTTATTCATACGGCGTCCAAAAAATGCATTCTAAGAGAATCTAAAATTCCCTTTTTACTACCAACATGATCCCACAAAAAGTTTTCCAATATAATAATAGGAACCATGTTGAATTCTTTATTTGTGCAATTTTAGGTGTAGTTACCTTAGAGGATATTGATGATGAATTTTGTTAAAATAGCCCCATTTTGCAACTATGACACTTTTACGGTTTAGGTTGCGTGGTCTGAAATGTATACTTGTCTAAATGACACTTTTTATATTTTAGATTGCGCAGTTTGAAAATGACATATAGAATATGCCATTTTAATGAAATTTCCTATACTGTAATTTGTGTCAATCACTTCTAAGCATTTAAACATATGTAGGAGTAGAAATTTGGGAAGATCACTGTGTAAGGTGAAAACACCCCACAAACGTCA
This sequence comes from Antitrichia curtipendula, assembly GCA_951230915.1. NCBI lineage: Eukaryota > Viridiplantae > Streptophyta > Bryopsida > Hypnales > Leucodontaceae > Antitrichia > Antitrichia curtipendula. Next base: position 23,112,754 of record OX579641.1, on the reverse strand, counting down.
AAATAAGCAATTTGAACTATAGAAAGATCACTGTTGGTCCAACCAAGAGCCAAATCTGTTGAGATAAAAAATAAATCTCTGCATGAATGCACTTTCAATTGTACTTTCCAAGTGGGGGACTGTATGCTAAAGTACTCAATTTCAAACAGTCCATTCAAAGATTCTGAGGCATAGAAGTTTAGCCCAGCACGCAACAGCAAACTTACACACACACCCATGTCAAATACAGACATACAGTCACAACATGCAACAGCCAACTTACACACCCATGTCGAATACAGACATACAGTCACATCACTTGCTAATAAGTCCAACCGTGTATTGTTTAAAACATCAATTTCATTAAAGTTGTGCAATTCCAACACAAAAAAATTGTGATAAATATGTACATCATGAATGTCTACATTCAGGACAAGTATGCATTTATACTTGAGAGCACGTAAACTGTTCTGAAAGATGACAAAAGTAATGGAATTACAGCCAATTTTACAAAATTAATTGACATTACACTGTAGGATGAGTAGATGATAATAGTGATAAGTATGGGAGATGGATCAGGTCAAGTTGATTATGCACTTGTCATTGAGATTCAACAGTAGCCATACTGAATGCAGTCATAGAAAGTCTTTTCAGTATGACTTACAGGGATGTGGAGATGTCTCATGTAGCTGGAAGTCCAGGTCAACCTTAAATGCAGTCTTTCTGAGAGTCGAACACCATCACACACACTCAAGCCAATGGAGATCGCTGTCAACTCACCTAGTCAAACGCCATAAATCTCCAATTCCAAGAGCCTATTGAGCAAATGGTACCTCAATTTAGTTTTGTGGACAGAGAAACTCAGGCAAAATATCTTCACATGGCATGAATATTAAAATCAAAGTTCTTCCTTTTTGACCATTTCGTGGACTTTTATGCACACTTACATCTTCATTGCCATGTCCTCACTCATCCGAAATAACATAGAGCATGGCAAACAAATAGATGCACTATAATAAGAGAGGTTTTGTCTGTAGCATTGGCTTTTTCGCTTGTTGAGTAAGCTCCTCAAACTGAGCTTCCTCCTCACAGTCACGTCGCATTTGTCAACAACGCAAAGCCTCCGCAGCTCCCCTTCCATTCAGGTCTCTTTTTGAGTAAGGTCCTCGAACTTCCTCCTCACACGTCGCATTTGTTACCAACGCAAAATGCCTCCTCAGATCCCCTTCCATTCAGAGCCAACAAATGAAACAAGGATCTCAATCTTTGTGGTAGCCACTTACTTTAATAGACCATAGATATGCTTCCACTTCATTATCTTTGATTCCTGTAGTTTTCCTCTAGTGTGATAAGTCTCCTAATGCTAAAATTAAATCCTCTTTGCAGCATAACCGAGTGCAATGACACAGAACGGGTGTCAAAGTTGACCCACACAACAAAACGTTATCGTCATCGCATTCCAAAGCTCTACGACTGGACTAATAGTTTGAGGAAAGAAGAAAACCATTGTGCCCAATTTGGTCAAAAACATGCAAAAACCTTCACTGTGCCCAGCAGGAATCACGAGGTCTGATACATAAAAAGAGCAGGGTAGGCGAAAAATCTTGTAACGAGTAATGCTCACTAGTTACAGAAGGATCAATGTCCTATTCTGTGCATCAAACTGAATTCACAAGACAATATTAATAGTTACCAAAGCCAAGAAGATCTTATGGCACTGTAAATGTACACCGCTGAAACTCCTGATTGAGCTTCCTGCAAATCAATGCTATCTGTTGAAGCGGGAAAGGCGGGCCTGTCTCAGGTCTTCCCTCGACATTGGAGATAAAGATCTGTCTCTACTAATTGGTAGTGGTGGTGCTGACGGAGATAAATCGTCTACATCACGAAGTGTGTCGCACATTTCACAAGCAGCTGCAGACGGGTCATTATCATAAGTACAACTCCTGCATCTCCACACGTCCAAGTCACTGCGTTGTCCTCGATTGTTTGTAGAACGAGTATCTCGTCTAGATCCAACAGTTCCACGGCCGAATCCACGACCCCTAGATCCCCACAGGTGCCTTACAGGCCACAACAACACTCCCCAAATCCTGGACAAGTTGAGGCTGCCAGGCGCATTCATGTAGATCACCCCTGCCAAAACGCCACACAGGTGACCGAGGAAGGAGGTTCCAGGAACGAACATCTGAATGACTAGAAGCTCCACCCAAGCAGCGTAGCGAGAGGGCACAAGGATTCCATACACATTTGTGTGGCTCGGAGAATTGTAACCTAGTACCACCTTCAATGCAAACAAAACACCTGAGAATCCCACGGAACATTCCGAGTAAAACGAGGTTGGAGAATCTGCCCAAACTGCAAGGAGGGCGGCTGAAGCCACAACTAGGCTATGAGAGAGACCGAGTAGCACAGCCACCATAGTTGCGAATTTCTGGCTTCCCATAGATTCCTCCAGTTGGACGCCTTTCCACATTAACGACGTCATGTTGTAGATGAGATGCGTTTCGTCTACATGGTAAAATGCAGATACCCAGAGCCGCTTCAAGTCCCAATCCTGCATTCAAGGCACTCAAAAGATGATCAAAGAGTTCTAAACACTCACTGTCAGACTTATGGTTTCAACGGCATTGGCTGCAAAATTTAGGTAGAGGCAACTGCTAAGCACCACAATCGAGTGCACCACAATCCAAGTACAACACACCAGAATCTTCTTACACATTCGACATGGAGGTCATGTCGAGAAGGTCCAGCGAGGACGCCAACGTCCAATTCAAAATTGCGTAATATGAAAACTGTATAGGTGTACTACAGGTCTGAGCGAAAAAGGCAGAGCTTCTAAGATAGAGGATACTAAAACCGTTAGGGAGCTGATGCCTCCTACACTGACCCCGGTTACCATCAACAATTCACCTATCATACATTTGATTGGCCTTCAATTAGCAATTGGTTAATTTATCATACATTTGATTGGCCTTCAATTAGCAATTGGTTAATTGGCTAAGTATGCATGCCTTCGCTAAATGTCTACGGCCACTGGAATTTGAATGGAAATGGGTCTGTCTACTGTTACTAATAGTGTTTCACAACCTCCCACTTCGAAATTGCATACGAAACTCATAAATACTGATGAAATTTTGATGAAACAGATTTGGCTCTTGTCCCCAAAGTGATCCTTCCAGAGCTTTTACACTGATCTCCCAATGAAGCACACTCCTACACGTTGGTTGAAATGCTTAAAATGACGGAAAGAGAATCCTCAACCGTAGTATTTATTCTGTATAACGAAGGCACATAATTGAACTGAGGATAAAAGACCCATCGCGCACCTTAAGAACGAAATATGGATTCAGGCAGACTTCAGACAAGGTGGGAAGTATGGCATCGAACTTCCCAGGCCGTAAGTGAATGAACGTCTGCGCAGCTATGAGCGTCGTCGTCACCGGAGGCTTTCTTGGCAATTGCACGAACTTCGTCGCAGCTTGGACCGCCAACATGTATAACATGCCATTTCCTTGGACTCGTGCTCTTCCTCTCCACATCCTTTCGTGCTAGCAGTCCCCAATCAATGACCTCAAAAATTCAGATGCAGCTTCTCCTTCTCTTCTTACACAGTTGAATTGAAGCTTCGTTGCGAAACAAGTCATTATCAAAACCCTAAATCACTGAATTCCGTCCCCAATCACTGAATCCCAAGCCCAATTTGCCATTTGATTGCAATTTGTTTCCTCCACTGCACAACAATCTCCAATTATCGAAATTATCTTCAATTCAAGCACTGAAATTCAAACCTCTCTCGGCTATTTCCACAATCCTCTGCAACTCTAAGAAGCTCACAAAAAGAAGAAGGAAAAAAATTCCAATTCAATCTTCCAAACATCGCGAAATCGCCATTAGCAATTCAAATAAGTTAAACTTCTATGAGCCTCGTCAATCTCTTCAGAAAACACAGGATTGCATAAAGGCTTCAAAATCCTTGATAAAATGGTTCAAACAGGGGCAGGATTGGTCGGTCTGCTTTCAATTGCTTTCAGCGATTGATGAACCGGTATGCATCTTGGCAGGATATCAAACCAAATATCACGATGTAGTGTGAACACATTTTTGGGTACACCTGGGATCCCAAGCCCTAGATTCAACGACGTTCTTCGGAACAAGTCAATTTCACTTGCCGATTTCGGGGTGTTGGTTTTGGTGTTGGTTTTGGTTTGGGTTTTGGTTTTGCTCGGAGCCGTTAGACCGCCTGAATTTCGTTGTTCTTGTTGTTCAGGTATGCTTTTGCTATCTCTCCTGATGATTTTTGATTGAGAATTGAGGTTCTGAAGTTTTTCAGGGTTTGATGGAGAGCATCTATTTTAACTGAAGTTTTGAGCTATGAGGTTATCAGAAAAGTCTCTTATGTTTTTGTTTTATCATTTTTAGGTGCAGATTGAAGACATCATAAAAGTGGCAGTATGAGTTCATCAGACAGGGGAGGCATTCAGGCCCTCCTTGCCGCGGAGCAGGATGCGCAACATATAGTGACCAATGCTCGAAGTGCCAAGACTGCAAGGTAAGGTCTTCTAGGTTAGATCCATTAGTTTCGTTGCTAGATTGCCCTCGCATAGGATCGATGTTTTTCGAATTTTATCCGTAGTGTAAGTGAATATATGTAATGCAATGATCGTGCTTGGTTACGCGGCGGAAGCGTTTGCTTTCGGGGAAGGTTAGTGAGAACACGAGCTTCAGTTGCACAGTGGAGGCATGGTGTTACGCTCCATTGCCTTAAATTTTCACCTAATACTTACTGCGCAAACGACACATAAACCGTAGCCTCATTGCAGGTTCATCACTTTCCACGGCAGACGAAATTCTGACTTTTGTGTGTGTCAACTTCGCTTATTTAGGGGTTCCAATGGATCAGGGCATGACAGGACTCATTTATTTTCAAATATTAACTAACTTTTTGGCCAACGGTAGCACCAAAGTACTCGCTATTCAATAAAACAATTCGTTGTACACTATCTCACTTATGTTAATTGTTATTGTGCTTGTATTGATGTGATTTGCATGCAGTAGCTTTGCATTGGTTACCCGTTGCAGTCTTCGCTAATATGATTTTGTGCATTGTCAGACTTAGGCAAGCCAAAGAAGAAGCCGAGCGAGAAGTGGCCCAGTACAGGGCTCAGCGGGAGGCTGATTTTAAGAAGAAGCTCCAGGACACCAGCGGTGACTCTGGTGCTAATGTGAAACGTCTGGAAGCTGAGACTGACGAGAAGATCAAGCGCCTCAGCGCTGAAGCTGCCAAAGTCGCTCCAGAGGTGACCGCGCTATTGATGAAGTATGTGATTTCAGTAAAGAATTAGGAGGCGAGCTCTGAGCATCGACAGTTGCTCTTCTTCTTATCTCGAAAGAATGATCATGTATGAACTCTTTGAATCTACTCATATGTTGCTTGTGTAAGTGTTAGTGTTTTATGATGTAAAAGGGAATTCGTGTGAAGGTCACCGATTCTTTGTAAGTTTAGGTTTTGCCTGATTATGGTTCAAATTCAGGATGTATAAATTCTTTATCATCAACGCTTCATACAAGAACCTTATTGGCATTTCTGCACCCAGAAGGGTTTTCTCTTATGAAGCTCTCGTGTTGTGAAACCGTTTGTGGGGAGGTGTTTCGGAGTGGAAGCGTTGGTTGGAGTTCAATTTGGTAGACCTTTGGTGCTTTTGGGATTTTTCTTAAATTTCTTTTGAAAATCTTTTGAATTTGGTTCAAGACCTGAACCGGGACTGAATGAGTGAGTGAGCGAGGTCGTACCCGCTTTGCATTCTTTCGTAACCATGCATGAAACCATTGTAGCCATTCTCAATGACAACTTGAGTGTTGTGATGAGCTCACATTACTCGAACGTACGCGAAATGCTAGTACATGAATTGTGGGTGTGCTGACGGAAGCTTTTTCTGTTCGGGGCCAAATTTTAGCATTAGGGTTGGAGTGGATGAGCTCTATGTGGTGTAGGATAGGACGTTGTGAAAGCGTGAAGATGTTCTTGCAGGGCAAGGCCTTGGGAAACATGAAAGATCCCAAGCCCGGGGCTTTTGATTCCACGCGATTCGCTGTAAGCTTTCTAGTTTGATGAACGCAACAGATTTCATTTTTCGCTCAGTGATGCCAGTCAGAACCCTAATTTTCCCTCAAAACAAGACCTGGACTTTTGACGAAACTCGATCTGGCGTCACAGAATCGTAGTTTTTGAGTACATTTGCGGAGGCTGTCTAAGTGCACAGACTCGCGGCTGTTGAAGTTGTTCATGGAAACAACCATGAGGTTTGTCGAAGCCAAGTGCAGAAGAGTCACCCGATTTCTATTCTTCAAGCTGCATATGATGGTCTCAAGCATTCCCATGAGGCTCATCTTGTGATTGGAATATATGAGCTTTTATACACCATTATAGCAATTTCTCTTTCCTCTGCGGTAGATGTGATGCTTGCATACTCTCTGGATGGTTCCTAGAAGTGGGTTGATAGGCTTATACCTTATTTTATCTATTTTGGAATGCTTTGGGCATATAAGTCATGCTGACATGTTTGGCGGAATACAAGATAGAAACTTGTCAAGGTATTATAAGGGAGACGGGTATTTTGGTAAGCAGAACCTATCCAACAAACTCAATCTTGGCACCTCAGTATCTGGTAATGGTTATGTTGTGTTGCTGCATACAGGTGGCACACTTCGATTACTTGGATTGGCACAGACATATGGATTGAACGTTTTGGATATTGAGTTACAGGTAGGGCCTAGTCGGAGCTTATCATAAGTTAGAGCTCTTCACGGCCTGCTGTTGAAGGATTGGATAGCTTACCGAGAATAGCTTCATAAGCATCTTTATGTAGAAAGTTTCCCTATCTGATGTAACCGGCACCGAATTATGATATTTCTAGAGGTACCTCTTTTTCTGCAATCTTTGCTATTGTGTGTGGCATGCTCCAAATTCTACACTGACCTGCTGCCTGCTTCCTTTATCAGTCACCCTCTGACATGACCTTGTAGGGGGGGTGAGTGTCCTCATACTTCTTGTGATGCATGCTCTTCGTGTGAAGCATCTGGAGTAAGGTAGTCGGGCCTGCAGTCCATGATACATGGAGATAAGAGTGTACCGGTATTTGTATTCATCATTTTGAGAAAAGCAGATGAAGCTAGCTGACTCAATCAAAGAAAATGAAAATGTCAAAATGTGCACTTAATTCTTTCTTCTACTGGCTCAAAGTGTAGTTATTCCCTTTAGCTCTGACCAACGTGATTTACTCGGATCATCTGTGACACTGAAAAGCCCCAAGGAAAGTCCTCTGGGACCTCTCTCAGACTTACGAAGTCACCTTGTCAACCTAATGGAGTTATGTTTGTACTCTACTCATTCATAGTGGCCAAAAAGTGGCACATAGTCACATGGCACGTATAAGATATAGGGTCCCTTAGCTTATTAAACTTTTGAGTATTTTAATTTGGTGACTTTTAGACAATATACATACTATAAACCTCATTACAACCATCAAATTATTATTTTATCAATATTGCATGCATAAAGATTCTTTTGAATGTATATTATGTTATCTTTGCCATCATTTTTAAAATATATTATTGTCATTCTCCACCTTGCATCAACAACTATATTAACATGATTAGTACGCTCTTTTGATAGATCATCATGAATTAAGTTATAGTCTTTAGTTCTTCAATCAACATGGTGACAATTTGGTTGGCATCTTCATATTTGAAATTACTAGTTGTGCTTGTTTCTTTTTCCTTGTATGCTAATAGTAGTTATCTCAATAACGGTTTGAAAGGTTACAGTGAGTTAAACAACCTCTAAGTAGACATAAACTTTTTTTCAAGGAATAGATCATCTAAAGTATTAAGGAGTGTGAAGTAAAGCAGAATCTTAGGCTTGTGTGGTCATGCTCATGGTTGTGGGCATCAAAGTAACCTCTCACGGAATCTTTACATAGAAGCAATTGCTCATACGTAATTGAGGTCATGCTCATGGTTGTAGGTGCCAACGTAACTCTCACGGAATCTTTATATAGAAACAATCACTCATGTGTGGTCAAGGTCATGGTTGTGGATGTCAAAGTGACATCTCATGGAATCTTTGCATAGGAACAATCACTCCTTCCCTTTACTTGCTTTGTTTTGCTTACAAACAACATTGCATCTCATGTTTTGTCTTGCAATATAGTGACACCCACTTGTCAATGTTGACAACTTGTTGATGTCTATTCAATGTTAATATTGATTTTTCAACTCTTCCATTGAACAAAGAGATTCCAATAACTTCAATTTTTAAGCTCTCAAATTTGGAGTCATCAAAAGTAGTGTTGATTGAATATGAGATTTAATTTAGAATTCCAATCATTGATGATGCACAATTTCTAGAATATATCCTTCGCAAATTTTCAAGTATTCTTTAGTCTTTATAGACTTGAATACAAATATGTCTAATAACAATCAAGAATCAAGTGGTGGATTCTTGAGCTTTGATCCAAATAGATTGGACAAGCTTTTAAGTTTTGTAGAAAATTTGAGTAGATAAACAAACAAATGGGACAGAAATTGTTTTGATTCTTAAAGAAATTTTATGGATTTGACACTTTTCTTGCAGTTGAAAAGCTTGACACTTCAAGAATTTGATTCTTTATTATGCAAGTTTTTCAACATACTCAATAAAGATAATGGTGAGAATTATAATATTGAAAGAATGATAAGCATTTTGCAAGCCATAAACTACATTTTGTGCCATATTCAAGTTGAAAGAATTATCTCAATTGGGTTTCAAAAGGTATGATTTGATATTAAAAAACACCCTTGTTTTATAGTTGCTACTAAAGTTGTAGAAGATGCTAGAGAACAAAATGTTGATATTAATAAACCAAGGTTGATTGCATTAGTTTGACTAAAAATGCAAAGTCCTTTCACACCCATATCACTTGACTTCTCATCTTGTTATAGAAGGTCAAAGTTACAAAGCCTTTTAATTTGGTGTTGATTTTATATTGGGAAAAGATGAAGGAAGAAAAGAATGTTTTAAATATTGCACACTTCTTCATATTCTATATATAGGATTGATAGTTTTGTATTTTTTTCATGATTTACCTCATGACTAGTGACATCTTAATACACTTATTATTATTATTATTATTATTATTATTATTATTATATTGATGAAAGACTTTCTAAAACTACAAGGTGTCATTAAAGCATTTTCAGTAAGAACACTTTTTATTTGTTGTTCATCCGCTTGTTTCTTACCACCAAGATATATTAAATACTTTTTCTACACATGTAGAGCACATGCCTTCTAATTGCAAGACTTGCTAGCCATTTTGGAAGGACTCATTCATAACACAAAAAGTCAAGTATGATTCATGAAAAAGTGTTTCAGTTGGTGTGGGTACAATGAATAATCAATGATAATGTGACAAGTATGTAAAATATTCTACAACATCATCTCAAAGAAAATTCATAAAATTCAAGAGGTTTAATTTGATTGCATGACAAAATTTGAACTCTCATTTATACACTCCTCCCATAATGCCGCATTTAACTATATTTGGACTTTGGGAAGAATTCTGGACTGTTTTGGAAAATCACTCTAGCTAATTACTACCTATATTAGGTGAAGTCAGAGCCTTGTGCCAGTGACAATACAAAGGAAAACATTTCATAATTGGGCAATGAAACATGTAGACAATGGTTACTTGCATATAGTTAGCAAAATTATCTGGAACTATCGTGATGTTTGTACACGAGGTCCTCAATTTGGTGTAAGCAATGAGAATTTACATTCTTCCATCTCCACGTGATTGGCTAAGTCCTCCACATTCATCATGAAACGGAGGAATTCCAACACTTGAGTTGGGGATTGGAGATTTAGAGATCATCTCATGATTGTCAACCCATAGCATTAGTAATTGACATTTCCAACTCAGAATTTGAGAATTGGACGTCTGGAGACGTTCTCAAGTCCTCCCCTCTACATTACACATTCATTTGACAACTCCAACATTAAGTTTGGGAACGGGAATTGGACATCTGGAGATGTTCTGATGTCCTCCCCTCTACATTACATTTTCATTTGACAATTCTAACACTAAACTTGAGAATGGGAATTGGACGTCTGGAGACGTTCTGATGTCCTCCCCTCTACATTACATATTCATTTGACAATTCTAACACTGAACTTGGGAATGGGAATTGGACGTCTGGAGACGTTCTGATGTCCTCCCCTCTACATTACATTTTCATTTGACAATTCTAACACTGAATTTGGGAATGGGAATTGGACGTCTGGAGACGTTCTGATGTCCTCCCCTCTACATTACATTTTCATTTGACAATTCTAACACTGAACTTGGGAATGGGAATTGGATGTCTGGAGACGTTCTGATGTTCTCCCTTCACCATCACACAGTGATAGTTGTATAATAAAGAAAGGTAGTGGAACCACCATTTTTTTTATTTAGATGTATGAAAGAATAGGAACTGAATACAAATAAAGCATTGTTTGCAATTCTGAAGGTAGTCTATTTCAAATCTGTTGGTTGGGTGTCCCTAATATGTACAACTGGGGGTATTATAGAAACCTTCTGGGTTAGGGGATCCACATCAGAGAATACAAGGGTGCGATTTCTAAGCAAGTTGCGCCATGCCATTTTACTAAAGAGATATGAGAAGAGGTCGCCTCTATTGGGGTACTTGTCTGAACTGCTTGGTAAGTCACAACCTTTAATAAGAAATAACATCGCAATAAAATTCCTTGGAAGTATCCGTGGAAGGAGCTCCTCCAATTTAGAAGTGGTCATGTTCGACCAGATACCAACGGAAGTCTTTGACAGCATAAAACCAACTAAATCCTGGAAGGCCTCAATCTGTTTGTTTTGTCGAACATCCACGACAGCAGCCTCAGTGCACAAAACACCTGTCAATACCAGGATCACCACTCTCTGCAAAGACCCACGTGACAACACATGGTCAATTGTGAACGGACGACCAATATTCAATAGGAGTGCTCCTGGTGTAGATTACCAAATACCACTGATTAGAGGGTCCATTACAGAGCATAAAATTCACACATTCAATGTTCACCAAAGAGAGCACATTACCAGTACATTTCCCTTATTGTCCTAACCCAAATTCTGACGACAGTGTGCAATATTGTTAAAATTTCTGACAAAATCTGTAATTCGAAATACTACATGTTGACATTCATCATTGCTCTTGTCTAATATTCCAAATTCCACCCATGTAATTAAGGAACTTGCGTTTAAACTACCAATTAAATTTTAAAAATGACACAAACACAACATTATCGCCGTCATTCTAATATATAAAGTAGTTGTAAGGTAGTTTTAAAAAAAGACATTTACAATAGTTATAGATTGATACAAAATGTCAGAGAGTCTGCACCTAGTCCTATCTACAACAATACTGTGTCCAGGGGTTAAGAAAACCCTGAAAAGAGATCATCTGGAGCGCCCCAGATGAACGCAGCTTAACATTCCATAGTCTTAATACTTTATACCCTTCAGAACCTGGAACCCTACACTACCCACTGGATCCACCGGCAGTTGGCACCCGGAAAGTGGGTTGGCTTTGACATAAACCTGCACAGCTTCGTTGCACTTTAAAAGACCTTCAAGCCAAGGCTTCAAAGTTCGTGACAAGAAGTTATCGCCTAATTCACCAGACCAAGTCGCTGGGTGAACAGCATTGTCAACATGGTTCAATAAGTTCTTAATCGGACTGTCGTCAACCAAAATGACATTCTCTACAAACTGAACATCGCCCATCTCAACCAGGGTTGACAAATCCTTCAAAAATACTGGTTTATTTGGGTTCGCTGGGTCTCGGTATGAAGACAGAGTGCACGAAGCCTGCGAAAGATATGTGCATTTTGTAGGGCCAAAAGCGGTAGCCGACAGCATCTTCGCTAGCAGTTTGCACATATTCTTATCTTGCATACTGCTCCAAAATATTATTCGTACCCTACGGAAGAGCCAGTCAAGGAAGTTCTTGAGACCAGGTCTCCGAGTAAAGCCAGATTTGTTATCCTTATAAGTACGATGAATAAGAAGTCCGTTCAAGTCCAGAACCACGACGTATTGCCTTATAGATACCTTACTCGATACAGTCTTCTTCGTCAATGAATCCGAAACAAGATCTGAAGACAACAAACAAAGGAACCAGTTACAGGCAGGATACAACCGTTACAAACAATGAAAGTCCCAGTAGAAAATAAACTAGTCGAAGAGGTCACGAGAAGCACCTTTCGGGACACCCAAATGAGAATCCTTCTCCACCTCCATCACGCTAGCCTCCTTCTCCTTCTCCAGCTTACTAGTCTCCTTCTCGACCTCCATCACGCTAGCCTCCTTCTCCACCTCCACCACGCCTACTCCACCAGCCTCGTCTTTTCCAGGATTACTTTCCACCATCACATCATCCTTCTTCTCTAACTCGTCACCCCGAATCCCCTCCTCTACCTCAATGCCAGTCACCTTGTCACCCGCAACCTTCTGTTTGATGATCACGTCGGGGGTCACAACATTCAACACTCCTACGAAAAAGTCATGTACCACAGCAATGGGAACATCTTGGGAGACAAGGAAGAACACACAAATACGCATCCCTGAGTAAAATGAACCAAAATGGAACTTATTCATCACCTGATACTATAAATGCAGTCAAAGCTGTCCAGTTTATTCAAACAATGAAAATGATACACAGTTGTAATGCTATCCCCTAGATCTAACCTTCTCTGCGACATTTGCATCGTTATGACGGTGCAAGTTGGGACTCAATGGGCTCAAGTCTTCTAGTGTGTCATCCCGAATAGGTCCAGACATCTCCGAAGCACCGATTTCAGTTGGGTCCATCTGGACTGTTCCAGATGAATTAGGCGCAGCTCCATCCTTCCTCGCTCCAGCAGCATGGCCCTCCAATCCATCAGACTCAGCAACAGTAGAACCCGGAGTGTGAGCACCCTGACCAGTACTTGGGAAAGATAGTAATGCGGATGCAGCATCCCTTTCCTGTTGAACAACCTCAGCTGCGGCATCCACTGAATCACAAACATCCGGATTCCCTGGAGAAGCATTACTCCCCTCTCCTCGTCTCTCCGACTCCATAAATCGTGCATTCAGGTTCTGCTTTGGTTGACCCGCCTTTTTACGATTTAAAACTGGTAGGGTATCTTCCACCAACTCCGAAAGTTTCCTCTTCTTCTGCTTGCTTGTTCCCTCTGTCGTGACTGCGGAAAGTGGATTTTCTGCAGTTTTCTTTGCGGATGGGTCCTTCAACTTCTTAGGCGGCAATGATGGTGGAGGAGAGGACACCTGCAATAACAATGTCTAGAATATGAGACTAGGTCCACAAACACTCTCCAAACGAACAACTGGAGCAATCCAGATGCATGAAGTTCATGCAACACTCACCTCGGGTGACTTGCACTTTGGAGGCTCATCATCGCTCTTTTCAGAGTATTGTTCGCCGGTGTTCTCTGGAGTTTCCGTGTCACTGTCTGAGAGTTCCTCAACATCGGGCGGTTCTTCTTGCGGGACGTTGACTGTAAATTGCTCCTGCATTTGTCTGGCAGTAATTATCCCAACTTTCTCCGCCTCCGCAGAGTTAAATACTTCCAAAACCTTCACCCTTCCCCACTGGTACAATACAACGATCGCCAGTTAATTCACAAGATCACTAGGAATACAAGATGACTAAGACTACAACATATAACAACAATAACAACCAGTTTCCATTGTTTGGTCTTACCATTCCCAGGTGAGTGATCTCTAGTCCCCCGTTCACGTTAACAAGCACCATGTCATCTCGTATTAACCCTCCGAATAATACAAGTGCGGAATTTGCACTCAGATAGGGCACACCACGATGCCTCCATGAACTGTTTACGTCAGCCGGGATTGCCTCCGAATTGTATACAGAACTGTATACTTATTGAGAGGAGAAGTAGTAGTTGAAGCGGCTCTGCGCGCTTTCCGTTTCATTGTATCCAAAGCAGAAAATTAAGGAAATCACGAATTCGCTTCCAGTGGCAGTTTCTGGAAAGCCGTGATCGCGTCCAGCAATGTAGTGAATCACGTGCCAGTCCCAAATTTTGTGCGTGATCTCCAACTTCCGTTTGTACAAGTGAGCCACTACTTCATGGAATCCTTGAGCATCCGTCATGAGAATCGCTGGTGACCGAACGGAGGTGCCATTCTTCTCCATGCTTTCCAGAGCATCAAAAACACGTCGCAGATTCCGGTCTTCCAAAAACTTTGCCCGCGGTCCCGTAGCCGTGGCTTCAAACAAATACCAGGTGTACAAGTGCCTCATCCCTTTGCCACGCCATGCTACAACGTCCTGTTGCATTAGAATGCCGCTGATGTTCCACATATTATCGTCCATGATTTTTGATAGGTACTTCTCTGCAAATCCTTTCTCCATTGCCTCTGCCACCGCGACTTGGGCTTTCGCCGTGATGAATGCATTCCACATGTCGTGCACAAATTTGGGACAGTCCGCGGGGTCGGACGTCTTGTTTAAGCCCTTCGACCCACCTTCAAGCCAATTCTTCCCTGCGTCCATTGCCATGGCTCTGTCCACCCAAAGCTGTAATTCGGGACGTCCAAACTTCATCTCAGTAGCAAATTCCTCGAACTCCGAATCGGGGTATGGAACGTATTCCGGCTTCTTGCTGGGAAGATGGTACTGCCGGTAATGAAGCATCATCTCATTCTTCATGGCTCGGATGTATCGTTCTCTAGCTCCAGCTTCCAGTAGGGTCTCCAGTGTCAGGCCTCCGCCTTTTCGCTTGGCCTTCGAGCTTTTCACAGTTATCTCCTTATTCTGCACCCGATCCGCAAAGAAGTTGATATCCTCCACCCACAACCCGTATAGAGTCTTAAAATCAAATAGAGTCAGGCGCTTCCGCAATCCCTTCGCTGGATCCGGTAGTTTGTCCTCATTGCCCGGAAGAATGTATTGCACATACTCCCTCTCAATCCCTACCCACTTCTCTACGTCAGCGTCATCCTCCAGAAACAACAATGGGATTTTCGTTTCACTTGTGTCGGTCCCTTTGACGGAGGTGAAAATAGTTGAGATCAGTGGAACGAACTCCTGAATGCATAATGATACAGAATTAGTTTTACATCTATGTTATTTGTCGACATTAGAGAAAATCAAAACAAGCAGCTGGAGTGAACCAGATGACCTATTTGAGAACTATAATCCCGAAGACTATAATACCACGAGCAGAAGCAATGGACACCATCTGGATCACTCCAGGTGAAAGCAACAATGGATTGACATTTGAAACCATCACGGACTCACAGATTCGACCATCAGAAGTGATTTAGATGGGTGTAATGTGATGTCCATTTCTAACAATATTTTATGAAAGAAAAAAAATATAGAAAAGAAAAAAAGTACATTATACGCAGGAGTGTGTGGTCGGCCGCCATACGCTGGTTGTGGACTTCCCATCTCCCTCCATTTGATTCTCGCGGTAAGTAGCTGCGTGAGGAATGATTGCTCCTTCTGTTCACCAGCGACGTTCTGGTTTAGAGCTCGAGAGAGGTGCATCACGTCCGAGAATTTGCTTCGCGGCGCAAAGATTGGGATGATTTTAAAGCAAGAGGCTTCATGAACATCCGATTCGGGAATTTCTCCGTTTTCGACAAGTTTCTTGTAGGCCTCCACTGTGTGTTGTCCCCCAATAATAAAGTAGTGGGTTTGTCTTGTGATGGATTCTAGCTTTGGACAGGTATCAAAATACGTCGCCCTCCTTTCTGCGCCGTATGGCCCGATTTTTATAGGAAGCACTGTAATGACTCTCCAGTCAGCGTTAAAGTCAGTTTCTAGGCGTGTTCTGTTCATCATACCAGGTAATCGGGTATCCTCAATGCCTCGATACACTAGCCTTCTTTCTGGGGCCCTGTGAAGATAGTCGAAGTGCACCCGCAGGACGTCACCACCGGCGTCGACAAAGGGTTGTTTCTTCCATTTGTACATGCAGTCGAAGTGAGCTTTGTACAATGCCTTCATCACTTTCAACTGCTTGGAGTCGAGCTTCTTTATCTCAGCCTCCTTCATTGCAACGCAAGCGGAAATGGTCAGCTTACTAGCAGCAGCTTCTGCAGCCGTCTCGTCTCCTGGTGCTCCGGTCAGGGACCTCCGTTTCTTCCCCTTTTTATTTGGCGACGGTGTTGCAGCTGCGACTGGTACTATTGCCTGGGATGCCTTGCTTCGGCTGCTGTCTTGGCGAGCCTCCTCAATTAGGCTCCAAGTAACTTGCATTTCTTTTGGAGTCCACTTCGGGATGCCGCCTTTGGGATCCAGTAACGATTGTTCCACCAGTGATTCGTAGTGACTCAACTCCATCGAGCTGTAATCGAGGATGAGGCCATAGATTCTTGTACTATCCGATCCGGGCATTTTCTCCTCAATGACTAGGAGCGCAGTGTCGTTGTCAAGACCCTGCATTTCTAGAATGTCAAGGCCGACGTCACGGTGCACTTTCATACCACTCATAAGTTTTGGGACAATTCGCACGCGTTCATCTTCATCCTTCTTCCACTGGATCCCCCATTCACTGACTTTGCTTAAGCAGCGATAGACCGCCGCTGGGTGCAATTTCCCACTGTAATGAAATTAATGAACCCATCCGTCACAAAAGGGTCTGAGCTTAATTGGGCACGCGTCCTCAGGTCCATCCTGAAGAAACTCATCACTGCATTCAACCAAGAGCTAGTTAGATGTGAAGGTGACCATCGACTGACCTAGCCTCTTCATTGAGCTGACCTAGCCTCTTCATTGACTGACCTAGCCTCTTCATTGAGCTGGAGCACTCCAGATGACTGACTGCGAGCATGCATTGTGCATCACTAACCGATCACTACTTCCAATCGCCTGAGAATTCTACGACTAGGTTATGAACCACTCCACCTGCGGTGACCTATTTCTACATCTGGAACACTCCAGATGACTGATCGTTGAGCAGTGCTTAATGCATTTGAGATTCAACGTTATTCCTAGTCGTCCATGAAATGTGCACCCCAGCCTACAATGCTGCGTAAGTTCACGGGAAACTCACTGAGACTCTCATCTGGATCTGTCCAGATGAAACAAGATTTTGAATCATCTGGATCACTCCTAATGACTAATTGAGACCGTATATGAGGCCTCATGTCTGCGCGATAATCGTATACAACCAATAAGCTTGCATCTAACCTTGTTATTTTAGGAGCGTTAATACGGAACTTGCTCACTGCTTTCAGATTCTCAAACTCTTATCTGAATCACTCCAGCTGAGGTATTTTATTCAATTATCTGGAGCACTCCGGATGACTCATTGTGCCCATGCTTGAAGGTGGAACTCGCTCAGTGCTTTCAAATTATGTGACTCATCTGGATCATTCTAGATAACATTTTATCTTCAATAATCTGGAGCACTCCAGATGACTCATTGTTTCCAGGCTTGATGGTGGAACTCGCTCAGTGCTTTCAAATTTACTGACTTTCATCTGGATCACTCCAGATAGGATATTTTCTTCAAATATCTGGAGCAGTCCAGATGACTCAGTGATTCCAGGCTTTGAGGTGGAACTCTCTCAATGCTTTCAAATTAACTGACTCTCATCTGGATCACTCCAGATGTGATAACATCTTGATTTATCTGGAGCACTCCAGATGTCTCATTGTGAACATGCTTGAAGCATGAAGATTCCGTTATATTCCTATCTATCAAATTACTTAGCCTCCGACCTTCTACTTTTATGTGGCCTTTTGCGGATCCTCCCTGCTGCTCGATATTTCAGACGATCCTATGGATCACTTTGTATGAGATTATTGTAGAAATCTAACTACAGAACTGTATCTGGAAGCTTCGAGGTCCGCGGTCATAGGACAAGTTTTGGGGGTAATAGGGTTAACTTCCACGGTAGTAGGGTTTAGGGTGGAATTGCTTACGGATTATCCCACACTGGTGTTGTTTCCTTGCCTCGCCGTGTTCCCATGATCTTTCTTACTGACTTCGAATACCTGTATACAACCAGCAGTGTATAATTTAATATACAATGACCACATTGTATTCGAAGGATGTCTCGTTTTTTCCTGAATGTGCATACTGTTTCAAATTAAGCATTGACAAAACCCAAAGCGTTGACAAATTAAAATATACAAATTCAAACATTGCTTGCATGCGATGGCAAACAGACATTGCAGCGAAGTAAATTGATTTTCAAACAATGACTATCTAACTATCTAACTACAAGACACCTCCTGGAATTCTCCACATGCGTGAACTACAACTTCTGCATACATAACCCCACAACCCTAAACTTCAAACAAATGAACACATGATTGAATTAAAACTTACAACAAATTAATGAACTAAAACTGTAATCAAGTTTACAGACTTCAAACACGGCCTACTATTCTCAATCATGATCCTTTCAAATGGTGATGCGTTTGGGAGAAAGAGTCAACTGAAGGCAACTGAAGCTGCAATATTATTATTTGGAAAAACAAACAATCATGATTGAATCAAGAGGAACCTAAACCTCCATTACACAAGGAGACCTGTACTACCTGTACTACCAAACTAGTTCACTGTCTTCCATGTGGCATCTTCGGCGCTAACAGAGCTGCCGCACCCTCAGTCAGAGCCAAGCAAGCCAAGTTGAATGTGCAAGAGGAAACACACCATAAATCTAAGAGGAAACACAACGGAAATCTAAAAGGAAACACAACGGAAATTCAAGAGGAAACACACCGTCCAGGAAAATAGACTGAACTTCACCCTCTCTAGATTTTCTCACTAGCTCTCACACACTGGAACTTACCACAAAATGTGGTGACCACGGCAGCCGCACTTGCTTCGCGGCGCAAATCGGTATCCCAACGTTCGTGGCGGTGGACTTCAGTCGCTGCTCCGACTGCTTCAGCGTTGGTGGCAAGTCGATGTCCGAGACGTTGGTGGTGACTAGTAAGAGCTGCTCTTGCTGCAAATCGGCGTACTCCTCCCGACCGCGCAATGTAGTCGGTTTCGATCACGGACTCACAGGCTCGTAGAAGTAGAGAGGTGGGCGGAAGAGGAGGGAGGAGGAAGTACCGACGCGCGGTGGAAGAAGACGAAGGACCTACAACGGAAGAGTACGGCGGAAGAGCACAGTGCAAGAAGAGGGCGGAGAGACGACAACAAAAATCATGACGGGAGCTCGACGCGGAGAGACAGTGCACATCGAGTAGTCACCACGCACAATGGAAGCTTGCGGAGAGAGAGTGCACATCGGGAGAGGGAGCCGCCATCGGGAGGGAAGACAGGTTGAGCAGGAGGTGATGCTCAAGGCTCCCACATGATGGCACCGTCCCTGCCATGATTACAAATGAATGAACTTCATTCATTTCATTAGTGGGAGACTTGGGGGGGTTATCGAGAAGTCAAATGAATGAAGTTCATTCATTTGATTATTATGGGTTTAGGATATGAGCTCCAATTTTTTGTTGTCCAATCCAAATCATTCCATTCCATCTATATTTTTTTGATTGACTATGTGTCAATAGAACTAGTTTGTTTTTTGGGGTTTTTTTAAACACATGGACAATCTCCATTGAGAAGGGAAAAAGTACAGTAGATCTAGATTTTATTTCCACACTAGGGCCGTAAAATTCATATTGCATTTTTTTTTTATTACTTAGTTAATAGAATTGGTTTATTATTTCTATACTTATGAGGGCCCTAATTTTTGGAGTTGGATGTGAATCAATAAGATAGATTTATTATTTCCACACTAGGGCTCTAAAATTCACACTAAATTTTTTTTGTCATCCAATACACCTCATTGGAATTCATATTATGATTGCTTATTTAAATATTCTTGTAGAATTTTATTAATTTAATATTCTTGTAAAATTAACGTTCAAGTCTATTTAAGATTTAATTCTTTATGTACTAAGAGTTCATAATATTAAGGTACAAACTTTGATTGATTATATTGTAGAAAGTATAATGTAATAAAGTTTTTTAATACATCATTGTTTGCAATAAAAAAACATTATATGCATTGGTTTAAATAAATGATTATTTAAATTAATCAAAGAAACCATTTCAATTCAAACTTTAACATTTCCTAAAAAAATGTGAAACCCAATCTGAACTTCTTAGTCATTCAAAGGTTAAAGTTTTATACAATCATATTGCCAAGTACTTGCTTAATATTAGTTATTAATAGATTATTATGAAATTCACTATTTGTGGGCCATATACCAACGTAATAATTTTTGCAAAGTTGATATGAAATTTATTATGGTAATTTAAATCAAATCTCCATGATTAACAATCAAGTATTGAATGTCTGTGTGTTTTACATTAAAGCCATTGATGCATTATTTTGAAATAATGATTGAGTATTGTAATCATAATTCTATATTCAATCATGTCAATACTCAAAAATAGTATCAAAATTATTATTTATGAATGTCTACACTATAAACCCAACGAAAAAAATATTTTGGGGTATGATGAATACCTCCAAAGGGCACTAGTTACATTATTTAGTCACAATTGAATGAACAAATTGTTCACAATTCCATTTTTTTATTCCCAGAAAGGGCCTGCCCAGGACATTCCCTTAAATTGGAAGTTGTAATAAATATCAAAAGAAGCATATTAGCATAGGAAATTGGATAGGCCATTCAACACAAGAAATATATACAAGCTTATAGTTATTTCCAGATAATTTTTTTTTGATGCTTGCTCTAAAATAAGCCCTCCAAGTATATGGAGATGCTTTGGAAGTCATCTTTCTCACGATGCACATATCACATATTTGGGAAGCGTGCACAAATTCCTAGACAAAAAAGGATGGAAATGAAAATAAAAAAATAAGTTATGGTGCTTGCTCTAATTTATATCCTCCAAGTATGTGGGGATGCTTAAGAAGTCATCCTTCTCAAAAATGCACATACCATACACTTAGGGGGCATGCATAAATTCCTAAAAAAAGTTAGTGTAAACAAAATAATAAGGAGATCTAAAGATGTATGTAAATATAAAATGAAAGTATATATATTTTTATTTTTTATTTTTTATTTTTTATTATATATATATATATATATATATATATATATATATATATATATATATATATATTTATTTATTTATTTATTTATTTATTTTTTTATAAATTTTAATTTGTTTTGTTTTGTTTTAATTTTTTTTTTATGTGTGTGTACACACGTGTGTGTAATGTGTACAAAGTAAATGATGAATATTTTATTTTGAATCCCTTTATTATTTTTGGATGTAGGGCCTAAAAGTAATTCAAAAATCCTATTTTGAGCAAGTACTCGGTTCTATTATTGTATATGTGTTTTCTAAAAATAGAAGTGTAGAAAATTCAAAATTTTGATCTTTTAGGATTGTAAGAAACATAGTGAGAATTTTGAAAATTAGGTTTAGGGAGTTTTAAAAATTTTGATTTTTTTTAAAAATTGGCTCGGATCTTATATATGGCATGTACATGATTCATGTGAGAGTTTGGAAGTAGTATATTTTGGAAGCAGTCTTAATTATAACAAATTTAGTGAAATTTGACAATGTAGATGGTCAGTGAAAGCTAGAACTCTAATGTAAAAGGTTTGTTTTACTTTTGAAAAGTGAAAAAGGTCTATTGTGAGTGAATCCTTTCACTTTTCAAAGAAGTGAAAGACCTCTAATCATGTAAATTAAAGGTATATTTTACATTTCAAAAAAATAAATGAATTCTAATGTAAAAGATTGTTGTCACTTTTAGATATAAGTGTTTAAATAGAGTAGCAAAAGCCATATGAAATATTATTTGCATTCACCACATTGGATGTATTTACAAGTATTATTTGTTAATAAATTTGAAGTATTTGAATTATCTCTATAAAACTATAGAATATATACAATCATGAGGGGAATTCAAAGAGAGGGAAAGGTAATATGACCATGATAAACAAAGCTCATGCAAAAGCACGGTACAACAAATGTTTGAAGAAGACGTTTGAAAAAATAGGTCCACATGAAGATAATGAATGTGTTATAATTTCACGAACTCACAGTTTAGAAGATATTGCTTCAGATGGAATGGTGATGGATGAGATTCCTTGTGATTATCTAATGCTACACAAAAATAAAGTAGCCATCTAAGATAAGAACACAAAAGACATAGTGCTAGTGATTTCATTCACAAAATTTGAAGACATCAAATCTAACTTTTGAAGATTATTAATTATGAAGACTTTGAAAACTTGACAACATCTCCAACAAAATTGAGGAAGGGAGGCTTAGGGTACATAAGAAAATCCCAGGACCAAGTGAATGAAAAAATGTTTGCATTACGGTGGAGAGGTGGCATAAATAGAGGATACACCATGGGTCACTATGTCATGGGAGTATTAAAAACTCTAAAACCGCTATAGATGAACGGGAAGAAGACCAAGTGGAGTTGGTGAAACGGATTGCAGAGTTTTAATATGAATGAAGGACTGGCTTATGAAACTAAGACCATGCATGTACAAGAAAACTATAGATGAGGGATTACAAACTAGCATTCGATTACAGGACAAAACAGAGTTTATGAATCTTCAAGAACGCTCTGTAGGATTCACAAGTTCTCTCATTCATACGATGTCTGAGTCAATGATTTCTACAATACCATCTATTGGGATCAAAACCACAGTTCTTATGTGTTTGGGATTTAGGCACCTACAATAGAACAAAATGGGAGATTAGCACAAATAAGTGATGATTGGATTTTATTGTAATTAATGGGGGGCATTTTGTTCTTCTGCATTACAAAATTTGTGTCAACTTTGGACGTGTGATGGCATTGTTGAAATAATTTGGCAAGGAAAAATTGACTTCCACGGCACTTCACAATCAAGAATGGTAGATGGATTTACCCGTTTTGGCACATCTGCCCGGATACCAATTTTTGAGAAGATAGAGTTCAAAGTTTGATAAAACAGCACGGTGCTGAAAAAGATGTGAATATAGTTAGTACGGAACAAAAAGAAACTGTTGAGTACAGATAAACATAAACTATATGATAATATTAGATAAAGAAGTACAAGTTTCTAATGAAATAATTTAGGAATTTACCAACTTTGAAAATATTATAGGGTACCAATTTCTTATCCAATGGTTTTTGTTTCCATTGTGTAAACTTTCCTAATTTGAAGGGTAATTTATTTCTTTAGCTTCTCAACAAGCTAGTATTTTTAGTTTCTATGTTGGATATTTATTATTTTCCATCTCCCCTTATTTCCATCTTATCCCATTTTATATTCCATGCCCCACATTATTTATATTTTTTATAACTCTATTTTAGTTTGTGTGGTAAAATGTTAGATCAATCAAATACACAGTACTTGTTAATAGACTTGTTTAGAATTCCTATGTCTTCAAGGAATGTCTATAACATTTTGAAAATAACAATCATGAATTGTGGAAGATTTTGTTCACTTGAATTATTTATTTACCTTTGTAGTTATTATGTATTTGTTTGATTCATGTGTGATGAGAATGGATTGGGACGCTTAGTTTGTGTTTATGAAAAAGTTTAACTTCATGTGGTAGGGATGATGTCAAGGTTGCAATACTTTGAAATCCGACCATCTCCTCTCCAATCGTTCTATTCAAGTTGAATGATATATTTTTTTATTTTTTTGTTTTTGGTACGGTGAGATCTGGAGGACTACGCATCCCCTGGTTGCGTGCTTGGTACCATTGGAAAGCCCTCAGCGAGAAGGGGTGCATGGGCTTTGTTTCATGGCGTTCGGACCTATGGTGGAACAGTTGTGCATTTTTTAGTTATTTTTGGTTTAAAAAAATTAAATAATTACTTTTACTTACAATTTGCCTGTAGTAACGGTACATGACACACTACACTAATGATGGTATTTAGTGTTACCTACACTAATTGATGTAAATATGCTACAACGTTTCACTCTGGAGGAATATTTTTACCAACTATGTTTACAGAGATCCTCATTTTTAATGAATATTGATATTGTTCTCATGGGTAAAAATACCCATCAAGAGTAAAAAACTATATCTTTTTTATTCAAATTAGTGTAGGTAACACTAAATACCATCTTTAGTGTAATCCAGTTGAAGCTAAGCTTGGTTCCCAGTGCACTAAGTTCTTCCTCACTGAAAGTTCCCAATGATTATAACATACTGGGAGCATAATGGGAACATATCGGGAACACTTCTAACCCTTTTTTCATGTCATGCCCAAAACCATATTCCACTCTTTCTTCACATAGTGCTTCTAAATTTCATAGGAACTAGATTCTTTATTATTTTTCAATTATTTTTTTCATTGTGAAGACATACTTTGAATCCATTGTTTGGATTTTTGAATTTCAAAATAATGTGGTGAAATTATTTCTCAAGAAGTCTTGTGAGCCATTGTAAAGTTTTGGACATTGTTGCATAATTGCAACATTTTTTTGAATGTGATCCATGTTTTATTTTTTCTTGTAATTTTTTTGGAGACATTCCTAACATGATTTACAATTTGAGATTTAAAAAATTTCAGCACCATAGTACAAAATTTACAACAATCAATGGTCAAAGGCAGGACGGTGAAGCTTTTGGCACAATGAGAAACAAAGGGGGTTCAACTCAAATGCTCATACCTTTCAAACCGTATGGTCAAATGTTTACTTATGAAATTTTTACCAGTTGTTCTTCTTCAAGTATAGTACAGAATCCAATGGTTATACTAGGAAAAAAATTTCGTTGAAATTTTCTATAAACGCAGCAGTAGTGGCAGTTTTGAATGGATTTTCATAGAAAATCCGCTTGGTCCTTTAGGGGTTAAAATTGCTGTTTTACTGCATCCACGTGGTCATAGTTAATTTATATAAATTAAAATTAAAAGACAATTAGTAGAATTCGCAGTCTAGGATTCTAAAGTAAGATTTTTTCTGAACATTGAGTTGTAAAAACTGGGAGGGTTTCATTCCACCTAAACCGCTTGGGTTTAGGGTTTTTGTGTCACGATGTGGGTTTATTAGGAAAAAGCATCTATTATGAAGTAACTAAAGAAGTCGTGTACCTTCATAAAGTAATCGCGGATGGAATTAAAATTCCCAATGTCAGTGGACCGGTTCTCCAACCTAGCCAGAGTTTATGTGAGTGCATCAAAATTCAAAGTCTTCTCATATTCTGTCAGACACGTGTCATTCAGAAAATCCAAATACTTAACATGCGCAGAGTATCTTACCTACACAGTGTATGAAATATTATTCTCCCCCGAGTTTCTTGCCATTTGAACGGAATAGTATATCAGAACTTATATTATACCATTTGCAACGTTGTGAAGGTTCCTAAAAATTCTGGCTGACACAGGAGACTGAAGTCAACCCACCTGCATACTTGCCAATACTCATACCTTGTCAGACCCTTTCATTATATTTGATCCAAAACTTAACGTAGCTAGCTTTATTGAGTTTGTTGAAAGAAACGGAACATTATCATTCTATTAACGGAAAAATATGAAAGTTATTGAATTTCAAAGTTTCTGTATCAATAAAAAATTTAGAAAATTAATTTTACTTCTTTTTGGCTATGACAACGGCACATGGGCACACTAGTTTCTTCTATATTAGGAGGAAGTCCATGTTACCTTCTATTTCCTTAATTGAAGTAGTAGTTTTTTTTGTTTGTTTTTTGTTTTTTTGTTTTTTTTGTTTTTTGTTTTTTGTTTGTTTTGTTTGTTTTGTTTGTTTTGTTTGTTTTGTTTGTTTTTGTTTTTCGTTTTTGTTTTTTTTCTAACAAATGAAAATTGAAGTAGTTTTGGGGATGTAGCATAAATTTGCTGTGAAAGTCTCAACAGAGCACCTGCACGGGGAAAATTCTATGATTATTGTTTGTACTGTGTATGAAATACTCCATAGTTATGTAACGAACTTTTAATGCTCATGAAGCTACAAATTGAAGATTTCGATTCCGATGAAATAGGATTCCACTGCACCATCAAGGGAGTGGAATAGGGAATTTAGGAAGTCATATTTTGAAACCACGAGCCACACTAATGCGGCATCGACTGCTGAATAATGCCTTTACTAGCTGACAATCTTCCGTTAGTCAAAGTGTAGAAAGAAGATCCGCCGCCAAGGTATCCCGTGCACAATTCTGGCGGGATTTCAAATTATTCAAAAAAATTCCCCTTCGCCACGGAGGCCAACTCTCTCATGGTCAGTCATTCTCTTTCTTTTTTGAATTCCACTGAATCCTCCTCCGCATCTCTAATCTCCAAGTTCTGGCGATTTGATGTAAGGAAACGACATATTGCTGTGCTGAGGGTGTTCGTGCAGAGGACTTCACTGACGACGGCGCTTTGTGCAGAAGGTGAGAGATCATCACTTCATTATACGAAAGTTTTCAAGTTCTAGTGTGTCAATTTAGATTTAAATGATTGACCCCAACAGAATGCTCCACTATTGCGTTCAATATGATCAGTTGCGCTCACACACTTTGAGACCATTGTAGTGAAAATGATTCATTTAGTCGGACCGAAGAGGGGAGCAGAGAGAGGATGCCGAAAATGATAGCATTAAGTAGAAAAGGATGTTTACAACAATCTCGGTCTGCTTCAAGGTATGTGCCAGTCTACGGAAGCCACATGTGCATACAGAATACATGTACACATGTATTTCTGTACCAATATGTCTCGCAGTATGTACATACATGAATGATATGAGTATGTATATTTCATTCTAGGTGTACTGAAGTACAGAACGTAGCAGTTTCAAGAGGAGTTGGTAAAAAGTCTAGTCAGTCATTGTAATAAATCATCATCTGGATTGATCCAGATGAAATGGAGGACCTGGGCAGATGTCCACCTTTGTATTAACCTAAACCCATGAAGAAGGAGATCATTTTTGGATAAATTGTCGACTTCATGAGTACGCCTACTTGGTACTGTTCGATAACTGATTAACGGCGGTTCACTTTATCTGGATCACTCCGGTTGTTGAATTCTATCTGGATCACTCCGGTTGTTGAATGCTGTTTGGATCACTCCAGTTGTTGAATGCTGTCTGGATCACTCTTGTTGTTGAGTTCTATCTGGATCACTCCAGTTGTTGAGTTCTATCTGGATCACTCCAATTGTTGAATGCTATCTGGATCACTCCTGTTGAAGAATTCTTTCTGGATCACATCAACTGCTTGGGAATGGTTGATACTAGTCATTGAATCTCTGTACTCTGCAATCTAGGTAGAGATGTGACTATTTCACATCTCTAGTGATCGAGATGAGGCTGGTTCAGCTGGAGTGATCCAGATACGGCTTCCTATCTGGAGTGCTCTAGATGTAGAATAGCTAGGGGTTCTATTTTAGGTTGCATATCTAAGTTGATCATGGTATGTAGCTTTCTGTGTCTTTCTGACCCCGTAAATAAGGGATTTCAAAATTTCATATGCCATATATTACCATTGAATGCTTATCCCTCTGAATATTTCTCACAGTTCTATTTGCTTCCTTGATTCTCAGGCCTCTTTTACGTTCGAACGTATCCTTGACTCCTTGACCAATTGTATGGAAGTGGAAATGAATTTCATCGGTGAGAGCAACGATGTACTTCGGTGTACAATTGGGTTTTCCACGGACGAAGGCTCGGAAGAGTCGACAGGTCGGGGTCGGCCATTTATCGACGGTGATGATGTTATGCTTCTTGTTGCTGGATTCGGTGAAGTTGGACGAGGATTGGTTGTGGATGCTAGTCCACAGGGCCAGTGGCTTGGGGTGGATATTCCTTTGGAGCGAGGTGTTTTTATTTTGGTTCGGCCACACTCCTTACTCCGTGGAGTGGAGTTGATGCCTTTGACACCGATTCAAAGGGGGCTTACCTCGATGTCGGACGCTATGAACCGGACAGTGTTGTGGAGAACAGAAGAGGTTCAAAGAGCACCTCCACATCCGCCCATGGATTCTTCTTCATATGTTCCGCAAGATGACTGGGTGGGTCTCGAGGTTCATCTTCAAAACTCCGAGGGCATTGTTGAGGTGGCGGGGCGAATAATTTGCTGGAATCCAGACGACCATTTTCAGGATGGAGTACTTGGTGTAGGGAATTTGGGTGTTACTGTGTTGGATGTTTTTTTAGGAAACACGGAAGCTATAATGACTCATGCCCGGTGGCCATTATCAGCTTGTTGGTTTCCTTGTGGCCGATCTTTGAAGGAGACAGCTGACTATTTTGCTTCTATTCCCGTTGCTGAAGACCACTTAGCTTATCTTGGTGGAAGAGAGAAAGCGCCTTACCAATTCATAAACCGGAAGTCTAATGTTTGTATAAAGGATTCGTTGGCCGTTCGTAAGACTAGGGACTCTGAAATTCGGAAGGTTACTGCCTCCCCATGCTGCAGCAGGCGGTGCTGCCAGTTCTTTCCACAAAAGCAGACATTGATTGTGAGGCAGAGGTTCTATTTGAAGTCTTTTGAGGATCGTCGCGAATATGGGATTGCTGCCGGCGGCCAAATTCATAATTTTGAAGGAGATAGGAACCGGAAAGTAATCAGTCTTGAAGGTGCAGAAATATGCATTACGGCTTGGTACCAAATTCACGGAATTTTGAAGTCCACATACCATGGTTGTATGGTAATGTATAAAGACGGCGTTGTCTCGGGAATTCACGAAAACAAAGGGGTCAAGAGGCCTAGGATTGGAACCGTTCAAGTCACTGGTACTATGAAAGCAATCATCGATGAGAACGCCGACCAAATGCCCCACCAGATGCACAGTATTGGACATGGGAGAATGGACACTCTCAAATTTTTGCCTGCAGGAAATAACTGGAAACGTGTTTAAGGTACTCTCTCCTATCTTGTTTAGAACTCAGTTGGAGCCCTCCAGCTGATACATTCTTTGCTTCTGTGTTTTACTTCAAATCTTGTTTCCTGGCTTCTTCGATTTTGTTTTGTATGATCTTCTGCCTTTGTTGTAGCTTATGTATTTTATTGTTGGCTTTGCTGCCTTTGCAGTTAAATGCTGACTACGGGCTTCCACTTGTGAGCCAGTCTATAATCAGTAGAATCAAGAAGGAGCATTTCAACAATGTTTCTATAAAGCCCGTTGGGAGCTCTTTTGCGAAGTGTAGTTTATGCGACCAGTTGCAACAGTTTCTTTTGAAGTCCTCCAAAGGAAGTCCTGAGTTCGTGGAGTTCTCGAAGCAACGGATTGAACATCTCAATCACCAAGCCTCTTGTCGACGCCTATACGCTTCATGGCGGGAGGAGTCCAAAAGGAATCCGCAGAACATTTTATGTGTAATTCATGATAAGATGGATACCTCAAAGACAGCTTTACCACGGATGCGCGTGACAACCAAGGCCACTCAAGGTTTGGGGCAGATACTGATGAGCGTAACAGGTATGGTAGCTCATGGTCACGGTGATGGTGCGTATGCGCACTATGCACCATCGTGTTGGCCGGGTGACTCAAACTTCACAATTTCGTCATTGGCTAGATTGTTTCATCGCTTGGAGGGTCCTCCGATTCGAGAGACAGGTGACTTATTTCCGTACCCGCCAGCAAACCCTATGTTTGAAGCACTACTTAGAGGAAAATCACGTTGTATGGATTGTTTGACCTTAGTGGAACCATCATCTCGACGTGGACCCTCCCCTCTTCCTGAAAAGTTGTATCTTCAGCTCGACAACTCGGCAAAGGATAACAAGAACCAGTACCTCATGGCATTCTTGTCCTTGTTGACTGCGCGTGGAGTCTTCAAGGAAATTCAAGTTGGTTTTCTACTTGTCGGACATACACATGAAGACATTGATGCTTATTTCAGCCATCTCTCTAAGGCCTTGAAGACCAAGAATACTTTTGTCGTTGCTGACTTGATGAAGGCCTTCATGCAGTTGCAGGAGCTAGCATTCATGCCTGAGTTCATTCAAGAAGTGGCTGATTTTAAGTCGTTTATAAAGGGATACCAAAGTAGTGGGACTGCTAGATTAATTGGATTGGAGGAGATGCATCTTTTTAAGTTCTATGTGGATAATGATGGGGTCCCTGTCATGAAGTATAAAAAGTCAGCAGTTGATTCACAATGGTTACCATCTGATAAACCTTCTCAACGCCTCTGGAAGAAATATTCACATGGTCAGCCGAAGCTCCCTCCAGGCTGTCCAAAGCCTGTTCCATTCAAGCCCATGTGGAGGAGCGAAGTTCCCAAAGACACGGGAAATCGAGAGAAGGCTATTGAGATGGCCAGAAAAGCTACTCTTAACAAGGGTTTTATGATGGTAGGATTAGAAAAATACATTTAGTACTGGAAAAACGGGATGTCTAAATGTGAGGGGTTTGCAATTGCCTTTGGTCCGTATGTGGAATATTGGAATAGTATACTGCGAGAGCTGAAAGAACCACTGATTGACTGCCCTTCAGAGTTGGTTGAAGGCTTTTGGCCACAACACGATTGGAGGGTGACACGCGATGAAAATCCTCGCCGAACTTTCATGGTCAATCCTGTGGATGTTGTTCCTGAGGAAGAAGATCCGGAACCGTACTGAGGCCCTGCCAATGAAGCTCCACGAGAAAGCTTCAATCCTTGGCTTAACATACGTCCAGGTTCTTGGGTGCTTTTGAGACCTGAAGACCCGATTGTGTGTGCTGTTTGGCAAGGAAGAGCATTGTCTACTGTATGTAGACTGGAAGGAGATCCGAATTACGGGAAGTTTTTGCTTCAGTATTGGCGGCCGAATAACTCCGAAAGTACCTTGGAATTACTGTATCGCAATTGCTGGTATGGTAAATGGGTTGTTGAGAATAGTTCTCCTACTTGGTTGGATGCAACTTGCGTAGTGTATTCGAATTGGTCCAAGATTGTAGATCCTAAATCACGGATGATTCCTAAGAAAAGTAGAGAGGCTGCCTTAGTGAATTTGAATAGGGCTAATCAGGTGGATCCTTAACTCCGTCTGCTTTTGGTTTACGAAGTTTGTCTGGAGCCCTCTAGCTGCATTCTTGTTCTTTGTAGTCTTCCAAATTCATCTGGATGTCCCCAGATGCATTCACCGTCTTCACAAGCAAGGACAAGTGAGGTTTTTAGTGTACATTGTATTTATTTCATTAGTTTGAGAAAATGTAAACTTTTATCGATTGATTAGCAAGGCTTTGTTGGATGGTGGAGCCTTGACTCCGTTAAGTTTTTTGTTTATGAAGTTTGTCTGGAGCCCTCTAGCTGCATTCTTCTTGTTTGTACTTTGGCAACTTCAACTGGATGTCCCTGGATGCATTCACCCTCTTTGCATGCAAGGAGAAGCAAGGTTTTCAGTGTACATTGTTTCAATAATTCATTAAAATGTGAAAAATAATGTAAAGTTCTATCAATTGATTGGGCTCCGGTGGATGATGTTTAAATGTGACATTTCTAATGATGAAGGCTATTGTGCAATTATTCATGAAGTCTGTGCTTCGAAGGGAGCTAGATTGTCTTCTAGTGCGCGTCATCTGGAATCCTCTTGGATGTATAGTGATCCCGAACTAGTATAATTATTTATGGATGCACAGTATGTAGTGTTTCAAGCGCCATAGCACTTGATTTGTGGAAATCTCCAGATACATAGGAAATGGGAGGGCTCCAAATGCACAAAGAAACAGCTGGGGATTTTCAGCATTTTTTTATTTCTGGACTGCTCCAAAGTCCAAATATAGTTAAATGTGGCATCATACTAACTTATGCTCCTTAAACCAATTAGACAAATTCAATCTTCTCTTCTTAAATTGCCCTAATCTTAAATTGTCCTATTGAAAAAAATGCTTTGTAGTAATCTTTTGTCCAAATAAATTTTTAATCATCCAAAATAGTACCTAAATCTTCATGAAATAACCTTTATTTATGACCAATTTGATGAAACTAAAGTAAATAAATTTTATATCCTTACAAATATTCTAAAAAATAGTGGAAAATTTCAAAAAAGAATTCCTTTGGATATTGAATTGTTAAAAGAACCAATGAACTTCTAAATCTCATTTAACATATGTTCATAACTTGACGTATGAAAATTGTTCAATTGGTTTAATACACAATAAGAGACATTATGGAGATTATGGAGAATTTCAAAGTGTGCAATTTGAGAGGGTTGAGTTTGGGACGAAGGGGATCAGTGATCCCCAAACTGGCTAAATTACGCTAGTTTTCGACCAAAAATGTACATGTGCAAAATGTACATGGGAGAAATGTTGTTTTAAAAAAAATTGAACAAAATCCACTGGGCTGCTGTGCAAGATGCCGCAATTTCAGTTATCATCCATTGTCTGCAATAGCCTGGGATGACTAATTTATTTTCATCTGATAGCGTTGCATCTGCTGTGCCGTTGATTAGTTTTGTAGGCGGCTCCATCATAGGGTGGGGATTAGCAAGGTTAGGGTTTGGCGTCCTCTGCCAAAATCCCACCTCTTTAGCGCATCTAGTTGCACTCAAATGTGTTTTTTCGCATTAATTGCTCATTGTCTGGATCCGGTTTAGCAATAATTTGGTGGTGAGTGGCGAGTTGGCGACGTGCTGCCATCGTTGTTGTTGGCCTATCCTTGGCGCTCATGGAGATTTGTGTCTTCATTGAAGTTTGTATTTGAAATTTAGTTTCCCTCCGCATTTGGCCTTTGAATGGCGCAGCTTCACTGCCTAGGAAATAATGTCAAATTTTCCAATACTGCACCACTTCCTTGCTGCTGTGTAATATGGCGAGATTTGGAGGTTAAACATTCAATCTTCACGTTCTCCTGCATTCACTGCAATTTGGGAATGGAGGCGGGATGAGGCAGACAAGGTGACAGGCGGCTTCACAATTTTGAGTGCGGCAACGAATCAAAAAACCTTGAACGTGATCGGAGTATCGGGTTAGCTACAAATATAACCGCAGCTCCATTGCGGTTTGTGCATCTGCATTTTTCACCTTACCTTTGCACATTGTCTATCTTCAGTTTGCAATTTGTTGTTGCTAGTCTTTACTTTGCAAATTACTGTTGTTGGTGGCGTCTTGTGCGTCTTGCGATCAACCTCTAGGCTCTGGGTTCGCTGAGAATTTTTTATTTTGGCGTTTGTTGTTTGCATTTTTTGGTGTTTGCTTTGTCAGGTTCTGCTGGCTTGGGGTGTTTTGGGTGCAGGACCGCAGGCTGCCTTCGTTATCCGATCTTCCGATGGCTCCCCCTTTGCGCTTGCCAGAGAATTTTTGTGTTCAGACCTTTGGCTCCAATCGGAACACGAGTGGTTTGGGCAAATACGTAATGCCCAATGCTCCGTTGCTGGACGTGGAGGTTACTCACATCTTGGAGATTCACCTGTTGTAGCTACCTCCGTGTATTGTGCCGCCGCTTGGCGCAACTTTGGAGGCAACTGTTGTCTCGCCAATCACCCTCAGCGATGACGGTGACGTTCCTGCGATGGAGGGAAAGAGAGGTCGGAAAGGGGATGCAAGGGGGCGGAAGAAGGTCAAGGTTGCCCCAAACACAATCACCCGACGTTGGCAGGAGGTGTGGACTTGTCGTTTTGCATGGGCTGAGGGAGACTTCAACTCAAATGGCGATGTGGTGGGCATGGTCTATCGTAGCTGCACAACGATCACGGGACAGCGCAAGGTGATGGTGCCTAAATTAGACAATTTGGAGAAGCACGAGGGGAAGCGTACCTGCCGTGAAGATGGTGTTCCCTTGCCACACTTGAAGAAAGGTGACGTGTTTGTCAAACGTGACTGCAAACACTTGCAGTTGTGCAAGTTGTGGGCAGCCCGAAAGCAAGCGGGCATTGTCGCTGAGTAGTTACTTGGAGGTCTTGAAGCCGATCTGAAAAGGAAGGGAGTGCAATTCTCTACCCTTTTCCACATTCTTACTAATGGTCGCCCAATGTGTGACTACGAGCGTCAACAGTAGTTGCTTCGGCAACTGAAGGTAAAAAATCTTCCCAGGAAATGGGCGCCCTTTCTAATCGGTGCAAGTTGTGTTAGCCATCGTCTTAACCTTGTTGTGGAGACCATTTCGAAATTTCCTATGGTGTCCCGTCTTGAAGGTCTTTTCTAGTCCGTTTACAGTTATTTTGCAGAAGCAATAAGCGCCATGCTGAGCTGCAGAAGCTTGCTGACCTCATGGAAACTAAAGGAAACAAAATGCTTAGAAACGTGGAAACACGGTGGATATCAATGAGAAGCCCGGCTGCCAGAATCATGTCCGAGTACTGCACTCTTTTGATAAAAATGGCGCAAGATATGACCGACTCTGCTGGTCACAAATCGCATCCTGGTGCCGCTGATAACTTCGATTCACTTGCCGATGTTGAGCTCTTGCTTTCCCTGGCTTGCTTTATTCCACTTGTAAACACTGTGCATTGCTTGATCAAGCTGTCACAGACGCGTAATATCTTCATTTGTGATTTCTTACAAGCTGTTAAGATTTGCCAGGGTGAGTTGGGGAGAATGTTTCTAAATGCTTCCACAACGTACCAATAGGCTGATTTTCCCCGATACAACGAATTGGTGACACTGTCATGTGCCAAAATACCTTTGCAATGGCGTCCTTTGCCAGGAGATAGTGGAATCACCCACTTACTTTTTGATTTCAGCCATGGTACTATGTATGCCCGCTGTCACGACAAGGCAACCGGCAACCATCTTTTTGTGACACAGCAAGAATTCAACCGTGTCCAAGACAACATTGAGCGGCAATTTTCTATTAAGTTTCCTCTTTATGTGAAATATGCTTTGTTTTTGTCTTTCCTTGCTGTGACGCCGGCTAGCTTCATGTTCTATTTTTTTTTTGCTTATTTTTTTTATACTTCAATGTTTGCCTTTCAAGGCTTCTTCTTCTCTTGCATTTTTTTTATTACTGAATGGCATACTTGAATCACTTGCCGATTTTTTTTTCTAATGCATCTTGCTCTGTTTGCACACACAATTTGCACAGTGATTGTGTGATGAACTTGATCGCCGTTTTCCTCAACAGGAATTGTTGGATGCTTTCGAGATTGTTTATCCACAGTATTGGCGCCAGGATGGGGCAGAGCAAACTTTTGCCCACCACTTGTCTATTTTGAAGCAATTCTATTGCTCAGCCAGGGCAATGAACCAAGGGCCTTTGAGTGCCGGGGATAAGGCATACACTGTTTCGGAGATGCTTTCAGCATCAGCACTTGACAACCAGGCGGGCTTGTTTAAAGTGGCGATGAGGTCAAATGCGGATGCAGCCTATGGTCCACCGTTCAATATAAACCCTGTGGTAAAGTTGTGGCGTAAGCTTTTGTAGTCCCGTCATCTCTCTAAGCTTATCTCAAAATATTTTGAGCTTGCACAGATAGGTTGTTGCTTAGTTCTTGGCTCAGTGGAAGATGAGAGATGTTTCTCCACTTTGAAATTTCTGAAATCATGTCAACGGAATAGGTTATGGAAACACTTGCCCCTAGTTGTGCGCATGTTTGGCCAGAAATTCTTTTCACTTGATGATTTTCCTTACAAAGAAGCGATAGAATCATGGAAAAGAGCTGTTAAGGCTGGCCGACAGGGGGATGTGTGAGGAATAGCTGTAGCAGTGTAGCGGATCTGGGGTGCAGGAGCAGTATCCTCAAAAAAAAATTGTTTTCTTTAGTTTTCATGAGGTCAAGCATGCTCTAAAACTCATAAAACCTTACATGAAACTCATGAAACCTTACATCAAGCTTCAGCACGGTTTTCTGGCTTCGACTTGTCTTCCGTGGGTGTCTTGGAGGTCTCAGTGGAGCTGTTGCCGATTTGCTCCATGTGCGCGTGGAGCTACTGCGATTGACCTGCCACGATTTGGCAATCTTATTGCCAATTAGTTTAGGATACTAATGCTTCTAATGTGTTTTGTTTGTTGTGTGTTGCAGATCACTATAACTGCAAAATGGGCAGTCTTAGAGGGTTCAATTCCCTTATTAGTGCAATTTGATTGTTTACTTTGATTGTAATTAGGTTGTTTACTTTGATTGTATTTAGGTTGGTTCCTTTGATTGTAAGTTGATTGTAACTCATTGAAATAAAGATGTGTCATTCAACTTCGAAATTTTGTGTTTGTATTTGATTGGAACTTATTGAAAAAGAGATGTATCATTCAACTTCAAATTTTTTTTGGTGCTCTGGCTTTGTACAACAATTTGCACATTCATTCAATGTACTTTTTTTTTGTATAGCATTTGCAGCCACTGCAAACTTAGGCACTAGCACAATGTCTTGCACTTCAAAATAATAAATAATACATATCGCAAATTGCACTTTACTTGCAAAAAAGATTTACACATAATACTATATCTTGCACTTCAAAATAGTAACTAGTTTCCACCCACGGAATTAGGTGTCGCTGGAAAAGCCCGCAATTATGCACAGAAATAGCCTTCTGGCGAATCCATCGAAAGTAGTCGCTGGAGGGGATGGGGACGGAACGACGGATGAGCGGAGAGTTGACGAACGAACGGCTCGACGACGGATATACAACGGACGGAGGGATGACGGAAGTCTGGAATATTAGGGTTAGGGTTGGCCGTTGGGGCTTCTTGGTCTCTGCAGCTCACAACCTTCGTTCTCTTTGGCCATCACTTGCTGTTGCTCTCCAGCGCGTGCAGGCCTCACTTCTTCCCTATTGCAGCACCATGGTGAAGTTCCTCAAGGCCAATAAGGTGGTCGTGCTCTTGCAGGGCCGCTACGCCGGTCGCAAAGCTGTCATCGTCAAGAACTTCGACGATGGCACCAAGGAGCGCCCTTACGGTCATGCCATCGTCTGCGGCATCGCCAAGTATCCCCGCAAGGTATAAATATTCTGCAGCTCTCTTACTCCTTCGATCTCTTTGGATTTTCATTTTCATGCGAGGTTTTAGGTTATTGTGTGCGTGAGGACTCGGCGACAGAGCTGTGAGTGTCTTATGGTTTTACGACTTGACAGGTTTCCAAACGTCTGGTGCGTTTATAGATTTTCCTTTAATAATCCGCAGGTGGTTTTAGTAGGGTTTGAATATCGGTGATTAGGGTTGTGCCTCTATTTAATCCCAGCCTTACAGTGATATGTTCGTCTGATTCATGGGAGGCCCACAGTAACCTGAAAGTTTCGCTGACAGCACCCCTATCACTGGGTGCAATCTGATAGTAGCTTCTCAGACAGCTTGAGATGTATCAGGACGACAATGCGTACTTGTGGCGCTAGGTTTCTTCAGAATGATACATCTACGAATCAGTTGATGTAAAGATGGGAAGTTGAATTCAGAGAAGAGGACTTGTTTTCTGAGGTTCTGTTTAATTGATTGTTGCAGGTGATTAAAAAGGCGTCCCAAAAGACTATTGCCAAGCGCTCCAGACTGAAAGCTTTCACGAAAGTTGTTAACTACAACCACATTATGCCAACCAGGTACTCGTTTACATCATAGTATTCCCTGCGACTCACCTCACGTTGAAGTGGGCATATTGATGTATCTGATTTTTTTTTGGTCCCCTAATGCCCTGGGCATTGCTAGAAATCATGTTTGCAGTAACACTTGATTTCTGAAATGTCATTGAAGGTTGAGATACTGTGACATAACCAGTAACTCAAAATTTAGTATCATTGATCAACTATGGAGTAAGGATAGCATGTTAGTTCCCTTTTCTGTAGAGATGGTGACATCCTTTAAAGGGAATTTGTGAGTGTCTCTGCAGTCACAAGCAGACCTTTTGTAGAATTCTTAGAACTTCAAACACACTGTGGCCTATCGCTCGTCGTATGTAACGAGTGCTTTGTCTGGAGTAGTTGTGTACTCCATATGTTGAAGTCTATCCTGGTTAATAACTTGCGTGCTAGGCTGTAAATGCAATTCCTCATTTTGTATTTTTGGCACATTTCAGGTACACTTTAGACGTGGATTTGAAGTCCACCGTGACTGCCGAGAAATTGGAGTCTACCGCCAGCCGTGTAGAAGCCAGAAAGGTAACTACATCTTGGTAATCTGAGTCTACAGGAGTAAATTGATGATACTGCAAAGCAATGGCCTATAATCTGTCTGCAACTATGAAGTAGTAACCTGGGGTCATGATTGTATGTTTTACTTTCAGAGAGGTGAAGAGCTCTAGTTTCTGAGGCAATTCCAGGAGTTTTTCGGCCAGCATTAGGGTTTCTTGTCTGTGTATCGAGAAGAATGTTTAATAAGATAATATTGATGGTTGTATTCGTGGTTGATGATGACAGGGGGCGAAAGCAGTGTTGGAAGAGAGGTTCAAGACTGGCAAGAACAGATGGTTCTTCTCCAAGCTTCGGTTCTGAGAACTTACAAAACTTACGGAACTTAAATGTAGAATTTTCAATCCTCATCTTTAATGATATCATGTGAAGAATTCAAAATCTTTCCAGTAACTTCTCGTGGTGGTGTTTGAGAACAAAGGGTTGACTCTACAGTGCGTGACGTGACTTGTTTTGTCCGTATCGAAGTGGCTGTGACATCAGGTCTGAAAATTGGTCGTACAAAGTTGATTTGCAATCATCGTTTTGTATGCGTTGGGTACATGATGACAGACTAGTTTTCCTTCCAATATGCGTTCTCCCCTGAGATTCGATTGAGGAGTCAAATTAGTGAGAGAATCTCCATGAAGGTTTATAGTACAGAGTTTCTGATCTCACGGACGACTTGCTCTTTAGTCCGATGTCACAGAAGAAAACTCCACCGAGTTACAGCAGAGATTGGGATGTCCTTAATTCCGGGTCTAAGAAGAGGTGGTTACCACCAGCCCACCCGTTTTGCAAACCTGTTCTTGTCGTGCTCTTTTGCAGTCTTAACCTCTTGCTTTGCTTTTACGATACTTCGCGACTTTCATTGAATTTGAAGAAACAAACCATCCTAGTCTTCAGATAATTCACCGTGGCAAGGCCTCCCACTTGGCTTCAAATGCATGAAAATCCATTAACCCCTCAATGCCCAACCGACTGTATATGGTCGATCTGAAATTTCAGGTTCATTTTGGTGTTGGCAGTTAAATTCCTTTGACTGTTTGATGTAAAAAGTTATGGGCAGTTTGTAGGGTTAACTATTGAAATCTTTCATTTTTTACTGAAAAAGTTTGCATATATTTGGCATTAGTGAAGAGTAAAGATTGCAAATTTTACTTCATTTTCATTTTCCAGCTTTGAGCAAAGTTTGCCAGTTTCACTCGATTTGAGATCTAAAAAATTGTATAGACCCATTTGCTTTGAAAATAGTCCCAATAGAAAGAGTAAAGTGTTTTCATGATTTCCACCATTGAAAATTTAAACATGTAAATGTTAATTTGGAGTTATTTGCAATCTCTATTTATAATAAAAAATTGCATTATAACAGTTGGAAGGTGGATTGTATAATGAATTTCATGTGAAATTAAGTTTTTCAAAAGCACATTCTAGTGTGCTAGCACTATTTGTAGTTGTTCATGTCACCTCCAATACCAAAAAACTTTTTATGTGCAAATTTCTGAAACATTGTAGGGAGGGGCAGCATACTAAAAATAGAAAACACACATTTTTCTTAACTCCTATGCAATTTTGCACTCAAAATTGGTATGCTTACTAATAAGCAAACATCTATATAGTTGGATTTTAATTTTAATTTTAATCTACTTCATTGGGGATAACTACGAGTCCACGTTCATTTTCCATAGGAAAAATACACTTTGAAAGACTTGGGCATTTAGGGATTAAGATGTATGTGAGTTCTAACTAAGCCGTAAAAGGTTCTAAAAGCGCACAAGCTCTTAAACCACTCACCCCCTAAAATGTACACTATTTGTACATGATGTTTTTCATAGTCTTCACTGATGTACAAACAATGTACATTTTTAGGGGGTGTGGGCGGTTTTGGAGCCCTATGTCAATTCAACTTCAAAATTTCATAACTAATTCCATGAAGCTCCAAAAAATATGAAACAACTTGGGTTAGATGCCAATTCCACTTCTCTATCAAGTAAAATTTTCTGAAAAATATATTTCAAGAAGTTTCACCTCCCCAAAATTCAGTTCCAGCCCTTAGATGGTCACTTTATGAACCTGTTACCTTAGAGTGACGTAAAGCATACGTTTACTTGAATCCACTTGGGGCAATCGTAACTTCGTGACGACTGAAGTATTCAGCGACTTCAGAAGCACGTTTGCGAACCAGAGTTCATAGCCGCACAGTAATGATCATCTGCATCGTCTTCAGTTGGGTGATGACTTCAGCAATCACACAGTGTTGGCTGAGTGTGGCAGGCTTGATGCTCCTCAAAGAATGAACACTGATGAAGAAGGCGTTGGAAACACAATTGACGTCGGTGATGATTGTTGTTGTCATTTGAAAGTTGGAAATTGTCTTGTTCACAATTCCGGGCTGCTTTGAACAGCCAGTGCAGGCAAAAGTGCAGGCAGTTCTTGCAGGTATCGGCTTATTGAGGGATGGACGAGCATTCCGGTTACGCAAGCAATGCCCTGGAGAGAACAATAAGCCCCGCGGGCGACAGTCAATAATTTTCCCTCTCATGGAAATCCAGCATGCAGATGCTCAAATCATTTGCCTCCTCCTTATTATCATGTTTGAGCTGGAGTCATTGAAAGGCTTTCGGGGACGGTACGGTATCAAGATGCACTTGAGCAATATGTGC
This sequence comes from Antitrichia curtipendula, assembly GCA_951230915.1. Classification (NCBI taxonomy): domain Eukaryota; kingdom Viridiplantae; phylum Streptophyta; class Bryopsida; order Hypnales; family Leucodontaceae; genus Antitrichia; species Antitrichia curtipendula. Next base: position 23,072,123 of record OX579641.1, on the reverse strand, counting down.
AAACGTAATTGAGGTCAGTGTACAGTGGGCCGTACAGCTGAATTACGAATTTTTTGGATCCTTCTCAGAGTAAGGTAGGAGGCTCAGAAATGGCACATCTAAGGTCTGGTCCGCCTTTTTCGTGTATTTCATTGGACGGGAATAACTTGAGCTCATTTTTTCAGAAAAAGAGAAATAGATGAGGAATCTAATCCAAGTGGTTTCGTATTTTTCCAAGCATTTTTGAATTATTTATGAATTTTCAAACGAGTTGGGTCATAGGCCCCTATCTATGATCTTAGGTCTTTTTATAAATGGTTCACTTGCAATTCTAAAGAAAGATGGGGAAAGGCAAAGCAAATGATTGGCTCTTGCAATTGATAATGTTTTTTTTCCCTAATTCATTCAATGACTATACATGTCAATTTCAGAACCAATTCTTGTCCATGTCACAGTCATTTATAGGGTCCGTTCTTAATGCGTGTTCCATTTCAAAGCCTCCTACCTTAGGAGAACTTTGGGAGGTTCGTGTGTGCTAAAAAATGAACAAAATTTTGAATATCAAATTGCATTGCAATCACATTGAAGTCTACTTTATCATCATTACAAACACACACATGCAATTGAAAATCATACAAAGAGGGTTTGATGTTTTCTATAGACTATGTACTATGATCTAGTGTTGCCAACATTTGTGAAAATTACAACTTGTATTCAATGGTACATATAAGAAAATTGAACCTTCGCAATTGCTTTAGAGATACTCATTCTCATACCACTTGAATTGCTTGTATGATTTCTTGCTTGTCCTTCACCCAAATGCAAAAAATCTTTGACTATCCTCCAAAGGTTTTCTATGAAATGGTAGATAGTGTATAAAAGGAATCCAAACTGTTGTATAATTTTAAATTATTCATTTTTCACTTGTTATGAAGCTGAAGTGCACTTCATTGCAATTCTAATGCAATTTGCAATTTTAAAATCAGTTCTTTTTTTAGCACACTAGAGCTTTCTAAAGCTACTAAACTTTCTAGTGAAAACACTAGTAGAAAATCAGGCCCAATTTGTTGTTTTGGTCGCGTTGATCATCAACAAATTTTTGTTGATTAACAAAAATTTGTTGATGATCAACGCGACCAAAACAACAAATTGGGCCTGATTTTCTACTAGTGAAATTGATTGAAAATTTTGTAAATGAACTCTATCCCATTGTACAATACATTAAAGTTCTGAAATGTACACCACCAATATAAATTTGCATGTATTGGGTTTGCTCCCATTTGGCTTGCAATGGGCTCATTTACCTTAGTATCCTTCACTATCCACCTCCCACCTCCATTCCCTACTCAGAAGCTTGAAACCAATCCGAGATCCAATCACCAATCTGAGAATAATGTGATGGCATGCAAGATATAAGTGGCACGATTTTAGAACACGCATTGCCTAATATAAAATATATGTAAAGACAAATTATGGTGTAGTTGGCCACAATTACAAGTTGCAAGTCAAACCTCTTTTATATATGGGTGGATTTGATTGGATAGAATTATATCTTCTATACATTGGTTGTTTTTAGTTGCAAGTTGTGTCATTCTGAGTCGAGAAAGTTCTATAATAGGTTGTACCATGGACTCATGTGATCAAGTATGGTCCCCATTAGCTAGCCATTCATGTAGCACAACAATAGATTTTCAAGGGGGGATACTTTGAAATATTGTATCTTTTGTTTAGTTTTTCAAAAAAATAAAAAAATTATAGGTATCCTTTCCATTTCTATTTGTTTACAAGTGAAAATTTCCAACCCATCAAATTCAATGATGTTTTTATTTGCAATGATTTAAATGAGCAACAATAGGCATTACTACCTTGTATATGTTATTTCCAAGATGCAATTGGATGCCCTATTGAGGACTCTATAACGCCTAATTTGTTAAGAAACAAGATTGTAGTCTCTTTATAAAATAAAAAACACCGTAAGTTGGTTGCTTGAAAAAAATAACGACTACTTTAATAAAAATGTTGAAGGGTAAGAGTGTATTATGAATGATTTTAATGAAAATTGCAGAAGCAAAGAATGCATTTTTTTTTCTAGAAGTTTGAAATTTTTTGGATTACTATTATGGTAATAAGATTTTAGCCTTCCAAGATTAACCCTGGAAGGACACAAAGGCCAAAAAGTGGTGGATGGATGGCTTCCAATCTTATTGAAGAAATGAAGAATGTACCTATAGGACCAAAAATCTAATTATTTTTGGCAAAATACCATGGTGATAGGTCTTGTCATTTTAGAATTAATGTAATTTTATTTTGTTTCAATCCCCAACATTCAATGGGATAATGTTTGTTGATTGAAGGGCTTACAAAGAAAATATTTATAGATTTTACTTCTTGTGTTAGTAAACATCTCAAAAGATCCAAAATTTTGCTTTAAATTTAATTTTTAAACAACATTTTAAGTCTTGATAGGACAATCCAAAATTGAATTTGAGAATCTTACTTACATGAAGTGAATACAAATGACAAAACAATGAATGATGAGCTTCCACCCTTTTCAAAGCAATGAATAATCTCAAAGCCATTGTACGAAAATCCTAATATATTTTTCAGTAATAAAAAATACACATTCAAATTGTTATTCAATTGAATACACCACTTAATTTGATAGATGCATCTCTTAGAAACAAAGAAGATGATATCAAAAAGTTGGACTCAAGTTGATTATTAAAGATTTTATGTAGAATCAAGTCTTTTGAATTGCGTCAAACATTTAACCTTTTAATGCTTGAATTTTTTTTGGAATTTTGCACATTGTAACTTGCATCTGTATAAAAATATATATTACTTATTCCATTTCCATCAAACTGGTCATCAAATATAGTTCTATTTTTAAGCTTCCAATAATGATTTACAAGATGAATAAAAAGTTCTTTAAATGAAACATTGTCCAAAAGCGCTCATCATTTATAGTATGAACTTCAAAGCACTTAGAGGTTAAGATCAATTGCATTGAAAGTTGAACTTGAAGTTATGATGATTATGATGGACAATTTAATGCATTAGAGAGTCTACATGCCTATATGAGGAGGTTTGCTACTATGTGAGCATAGGAGTGTGAGCCCATGAGCCTAGAATACTATACTTATACTATAGGTGTATATATTATAGAATTTTTTTTATGATTATAGGGTATATATGTTACAAATATCCATATTATAGGTGTTTATGATACGTACACCTTCTATAGTGTGTGGTATCTATATTATAGGTACCTATATTGCAGGCTCAATGCTCACAAGCTCGCAGTCTTGGGCTCACATACTAGCACCGTTGCCTACATGAGTAGTGGGTTTTGCACTATTCATTAAACTATCTTCAATGAATGGTTTGAGATTGTACCAATGGTACCTTCCTATCAATTCTCCACGGCAAGAGACCAGTATGGCTAGTCTTTGAATTACCTCTAATTGCTAAATTGTGACTTTTTGTAATTTCTTCAATCAATATTATTGCATTTCATCATTTGGAGTCTTACATACCATTTATCAAAGCATATTGTACATAGTGCGCAATTGGTATGTAAAACTTCAAAAGAGATTGAATGAATAGGTGGTCATTTTCCACTATTGTAGAAGCATTAATTACATATACAAGGGAAAAGACCCACAAAAGTAGCCAAATTGATCACAAGTGGGTCAAATTGGACATATCTCATTGGTCTCTATAGCTACTATTTCTATTCATTTTCATTCCATATCATCTATAATTATGAAAAACCTTCTAATGAAAGAAATATAGGCAAAGTGGTATTTTACAGTTTCAACTTTTTTAAGAGACCAGTGCAAGATTTGATACTATTATTATACTTTGATGTAAAGTGAGGGTCTATATGAAGTTTGGGATAATCTATATTCCAACATGGAACACCAAGGGTGATACTTGCTACTAGTACTTACATACTATACATAATATAACCATTCCAATGTTAAATTCTTCACTGAAATGGGTGTAAAATTAAGGTGGATACACCCAAAATCACACCCCTAAAACTGCCATCATTATTCTTTGTCCATCTCCAAAATCAAGATGTATGTATGTTGAAGAAACGATTTTAGAACATTTACCAAGAAAAACTTTGTCCCTTTATAGCTTTTGCACACGGTATCCAAATGTCACGTTTCAAAGGCGTTGGAACCTCCTTTTACTTGCCAACAAAAAAATATGAAAATTTGACTAGTCCAATAATAGTAACTAGGCACAATAGCAAAAAGTAGAGGATTGGGGGATACCCACCTAAAGATTAATCTCTTGAGGATAAGTTAATTACTAGATCAAGACGCAAACTTCCCCCAGTCAAAGGTAAATGTAAGAAATTAAATTTCCTCTATTCTGTAGTTGCTTAGTGTCCTACATTCTTCACCTCTCCTACTATGTTATTCACCTCTACTATCAAATTTAGGGCATCTGAATCCAAATTTGATTTCCAAATTTCCAAATTTCATCATAGGTGGCAAATGAAAAAATTCCATTTGTTTTCCTAGAGGTAAAAACGCAGACTTCAAAATGACCATTTAAAATTAACGTCATGCATTACTAACTTGGTAGCAATATATGTTTTTTGAGGGGTCTGGAAGGCCGTCTTGGGCCTGTTCCCACAATAGTAAAAGAACGTCTGCTATCAGAAAAAAAAATTGAAAAAAATAAAAGAATAAAAAAAATCTTAAAATCTTAAACTGAAAAAAAAATTCAATTTTTAAATTTTTTTTTTTTTAATATGACGTGGCAATCCCTCTGCCACATCACGCAGCTACTGCGGCGTAGTTCCAGACAATTCCAGAGTCTGGAAACCCCGGGGAACTCGCAACCCTCCACAGGGGCTGAAAAACATGTAATGAGACATGCTTTGTCAACCAATTTCCTTCAGGAACAATTCTAATTTTGTGTCACCTTGAACTACTTTTAATTGAATAATTGCATATACTTGATCACTTGAGTATCAACAAATAAAGAAAATCAGGCCAATTGAGTATCAATAATAAAGAAAATCAGGCCAATTGAGTATCAATAATGAAGAAAATCAGGCCAATTGAATAGTGTTTGATTGGACATCATGTGTTCTGTGTGGCCCACGCTGCCAATCAATCAATCAATCACACACTCACAATACAACAATACAATAAGATGTGAATGTGATAACCCACCTGGGCAGGGCAGTTTTTTGTTTTGTTTTGTTTTTTAAATTTCACAAAAAGAAATCTTTATTGTAATGTCCCTCCAAGTGAATAACGGTGTGACAGTAGTCCCCAAACCGCCACTTTTTGCTATTGCAACTAGTTACTATTATTAGGCTATTGTAGTTACTATTATTGGACTATATTCATTTTCAGATCTCCTTGTTGGCAAGTGAAAGTAGTTCCAATGCACCAAAGAACGCAACATTTGGATACCGTATGCAAAAGTTACACAAAGTCAAAGTTTTAGGGGGTAGAGGTTGTAAAGTTGTTTCTTCAACATACATACACATTGATTTTAGAGATGTGCATAGAGTGATGATGGCGGTTTTAGACAAGGTGCGATTTTCGGCTGTGCCCAATGGTGCTAGTGTGTGAGCATGAAAATGTGAGCCTTGAGCATATGTACATGAAAATATCCTACAACCATTGAAGGTGTTTATAATATAAAACACATGATAATATAGGTACCTATAACATAGTTACGCTATTAATAATCATAAAAACTTTCTATAATATAAACACTTGTAACATAGTTACACTATTAATAATCATGAAAGATTTTTATAACATAGACACTTATAATATAGTTAAACTATTAATAATCATGAAAAGTTTTTATAATATAAATGCCTATAGGTGTATAATTTTCTAAACTCATATTCCTAAGCTCACATAATAGTATCCCTTGGGTTGCACTCACTTTATATTCTAAAGAAAAAATGTTGTACTTGGTTGTCCTCCCCTTTTTGTTTTCCAGATGTGTCACTAAAAAATAATATTTCACATAGCAAATAAAAGATTCATCGAGAACATCTTAATTTCTCAAGGATAAAATATTAAAAACTTAAACTTAAAACTAAAACTAAAAACCTAAAACTAATTTAGAAATGGTATGTTTTGGATGAGTGCAGATACATCAAGATAAATAAATGATGGGGGAGGACAACCAAGTACAGATACCCTTTTTTGGAATTCTTGAATATAAGTATTTTCACCCTTCCAATGAGAATATTAAGTGGAAAGGAAAAAACAACATTTTCATCAATTTGTAACATTGTGCCTCTATGAAAATAATTAGTCACAATATATTTAAAAAAGGCATTAATGGAAATAGGTAAAGGAAAAAGAAAAAGTGAGTCCGCCTTACGAAATAACATGCATTTACATTTTAAAAGTTCATAAGAATTTCTAATGCATTAATGAATTAAAAAAAAATTATTTTATACTCAAAATGGTTAGATATTATTAAAAAAAATTGTGTTAACAATAAGTAAAAATTATTCTGCAATCATAAATACCTACATATATTTGCAATCTAAATATGCATTTTCAACTAAAAATTACTACCTAGAATTTTATTAATCATTTTGTTTGATTAATTTAAATATTGTAAGGAATCACTTCATTTCAAAAAGTGGGGGTTTGGCGGACCCACCTTTTGTCAACTGAGTCTGCACGTAGTGAATTCATGTTATGAAACAATCATTTGACTCTAGCAGAGTAAAATTTATAAAATTAGAAAAAAGATTCCCATGATGTAAATTACGGCTATTGCACCGAAAGAGTATAATATAAAATACGAAATTCCTTCAAGGAAAAAAATGCCAGTCTCCTTGAGCTTGCATAACTTCTTTTTTTAAATAAATGAAAATAAAGCCAAACAATGCCGTGATTCACTCTCACAAAATTAAACAGGAAACCCGCTTTCAGTTTCAGAAAGTTTGCTTTCTTTTTTTTCCTATTTTTTCAGACAAATTCAGTTCCAGAAAATTTTCTTTCTTTTTTTTCCTATTTTTTCAGACAAATTCAGTTCCAAAAAGTTTGCTTTCTTCTTTTTCCTATATTTTTAGACAGATTCAGTTCCAAAAGGTTCCCAATTTCCCATGCCTATTCCTATTATGCCGCCAAAGCCACATTACATGTATCTTTGGTGGTTTGGAGGGCCGTTTCAGGCCTGTTCCCGGCGTTGTTCGCCTCAACAATTAAAGAACGGCCGTTGTCAATTTTTTTTTTTAAATTATCCTTATTTTAAATTTTTAAATGAAAAAAAAGTTGATTTTTTTGGTGAAATAAAAATAAAAATGATACGGCAATCTCTCTACCACATCAAGCAGCTGCTACAGTGCAATTTTTAGAGTTTGGGAACTTAGAGGAACTCGTAGCCCTCTACAGGGGCTGAAAACATCTAATGTTTTGTAGCTTTTGGATGACAATGACAATGAGTTGAATTGTATAGAGATTAGAAGCATCTTCTCATCCACTTATTTCTTGTTGACTTTTTACGGTGGGTTATGAAGAGTGTCCAATTGAGTTTGTAGTCTTGACAATATTTGTCTTTACATAAATGAGAAGTTAATAAAAAAAATTGATCACAGAATATGCTAATTTAATTTGAATTCTAAAAAAAAATCCTAATATTGAATATTTTACTGCAATTTGAACTTTGGATATATTTTCAATGTCTATTGAATTCTAATTGTAGAATGACACAGAAATTCAATTTACCCCGTAATGTGCATCATTGTAATATACACACATGGTTAAGTTTTCCAATTTTTTGAAATAATTTTTTATTTGATATGATTTTTCTTCACTTTTCTTCAAAAATTCTCAAAAAAAATAATTTTCTATAAAAAAGAATCTTAAATTTTTGTGAAGTAAAGAAGATATGTAATTTCATTTTTGCAAAATAAATATGAAAATTTCCATTAGTATCTAGTTGCAAAATGGCAACAAATTAAGTGATGGACATTGAGGCTCGAAATTAGTGGTCACGGGTCCATCCTTTAAGGGTTAGAAGTTAAAAAATGAATCATGTCAGAGCTTGAAGAAAGCAATACAATGTATTAGCAAAAGATAAAAATCCATGCCTTACATTTTTGAAGAAATTCAACTTGAAACTAGTTATTGTAATTGGGTATTAGCTTCCAAATTGGATCTTTGAAAGGATTAATAAATGTAAGGGCATTGTTTCTTTGAATGTTTGGAGAGAATTGTTGGTTAGTTCATTGGTAGCTAGTGCCTTAAGAAAAATAATCATTTGGGTGTGAAAAATGGAGTATTCAAAACTAGACAAAAATGTTGGTTGGACTAGCAACCAACGTATGAGTGAAAATATAAGGTGGATATGTAGCAGGTCACTTTCATGAAATTGTTAGATTTAGCCGCTTGTCATTTCAAATCCATGGCTAATACCTGATTTGCTAAAGGTGGGTATGCTGTTGGACAAGGTAGGTATTGCTTTAAGGTTGATTGTAGCAGCTACTCCTTGCTCCGTCGTTTGTGTCTAGTATATGAAATAAAATTTGGAATTTAGTTTCAAATTTAGTATGTCTTTGAAAGAGAAGGATTGTAGCCTTTGCAAATTTGAAGTTGAAAAAAAGTGATTGGTGTGAATTTGATACTAGAAGAATTGAATTGGGAGGTTTAGATAAGGAAAGGATGCAACAAGTATCCGTGGACCCCTCCTAGTTCTTTCTACAAAGAAGGAGCAAATTTATAGGGGCAACTCCAAAAACTTCCAAATGTTGATTTCTTCAATTTTTTATTAGTATGCCTTTGCTTTTAGACATTAACAACTTCTTCATTCCAATCAAGATCATAACTTACATTACACTACTTTGTCTTATTTGTATCATTTATCATATTAATGAGATCGCACATTTATGCCACCACTGTAAATGCATTTATATCTTCTCAAAACCAGCCCAAAACAATAATATTTCAACATGCACTTAACTCATGAAGTCCTATATAAGACCTTTGTTTCATCAAAACCCGCTCAAAAATGCCATTTCTATTGCAAATAGCAAAATTATTTAAAAATTGTTTTTTTCCTTTTTATATTCAATTATAGGGGTTTGTGCTAGACTATATAAGAATGTGTGGAAGAAACTTCTAAAACTTTGACCTCTTAGATTGCAATATATTTGGTTTTCATATAAAAAAATAACTTTATTTAAAGTGAAAGTGTCTTTTTGCACCTTATATGATTAGAATATAAGACTTCAATTGAATCTTTTTAGTTCAAATTTTTTCACTAAGAGTATTTAATTTAAAAAAAATATTATATTGAAGGATTGAGTTGAGAATCTAGGAAAAGAAATTCAAAGAAAAAATGTTGATTTCCATTCTTTAAAAAAATGTTAAGTAGAAGTAGGTACAAAATAGAACAAAACACTAAATTATCGATAGCTCTACTTAAGATGGTATTGAAACACACTAATTCCAAAGGTGATATTGTTCTAGCAAGCATACTAAACCTTGTGAAACTTATTCTTTTGAAAAATTATCAAAATTGAGTTAAAAAAACAAATCCAAGCATACATTATTTTCTCAAAAAGATGCTATGCTTGCCCGCAAAACAAAAAGCTCTATATCTTTCATTACTAATCTAAATGGAATTAATCAAAGCTTTCCATGTAAATAAAAATATAACCTATGAGAATTTTTTTTTTTTTTTTTTGTGGATTTGTTTTGTTATTTGGAAAGTTCAAATTTGTATCTAAAAATAGCATAATTTTTGCTCTTAGACAATAGCAGTTTAAAAAATATATATTCTCCTAATGCTAGTCAATTTTTCTATCTTAACAAAAGTTTCAAAAATGTGTATTAAAAATTAAGATCATAGGAACTTGCCCAGGCTTTCATTTCTCCCCTACAGGAACACAAGGACTTTAATGGTTACTAAAATAAATATGGCTTTAGTAAACTAATGTGATACCTCTAATTATCTCTAATAAAATAGATATATAAAAATAAAAACAAACCAAAATAAACAAAGACATGTCTAAAGTAGTGCAATGAGCATTATTTGGCTTGAAAGATTCTCCACCCCAATCATTTTGTGAAAATAGAAGTAATAAACTCCTATTTTGGAGTAGTAAATTTTGTATTTAAGTTTGTGTCACACAAAATTTAATTCAAAGTCTTAGGTTCCAAGTAAGAATTTAGAAAGTTCAAAAGTGATTACTCGTGGTAAATAAATTTAAAAAATTATGTTCAATTTGATAAAAATTAGAAATAAAACTCAAAAAATAAAATTTCCTTTGACGAACACTTATAGTACTAACAAGAATACACCAATTTGTTCCAATATTGGACAAGTAGTGCAAATGACACAATTTATTAAAGTCAAAGCATCATTTATCTACACACAATATATAAACACGACAAATTGGAGATTTTGGACTACTAAAGTAAGTAACAAAGATGGTGAGGTTGTCACGCTCTAACCAAGATTTTTGAGAAATCAACCTCAAAATGTTGAAATGACTTTGTAATGCTTGATATAGGGCACGACAAAAATGAGATTTTTATTATGTTGAAGTGTATTTTTGTTGTGCTATCAGGTATCACTTTTTAAGGTATAGAACTTAGGATTGGATCTAACTTGGGAGGTTAGTTGCATGATCTTTGGAATACATTTTGCAATTTTACGCATTTTAGCACATAGGATTGATGACACTCTCACACTATCATGAATTTGTACAAGTTCAAAAATCCTTGTTTTGTACTAAGTCCTACAAACATAAAATTTGCCAGTGAAATCAATAATTTTTATAGGTGTTATGGATTTCCCCCCTTCATCACTACCATAATTCTAAAAACAAGTAACAATTTTTGTAGGAATTTTTTTTAAACAAAAGAACTAAATTTTTGTATATTTGCAAAAATAAAAATGAAAAAAATTATATATATATACACAATAGAGATGTAACAACCTTGTCTTTTGCTTGTGATATTATTTAGGTAACTACACCTATAACTGATCCCTACAAATTCTTGCCTGAAATATACTTCTATTATTTATGAGAATTAAGGGCGATTCTAGAAACATCTATTTTCAGCACTTAAAAAATTCATAGTTTATTCATGCATGTGTTCAAAAAATGCATTCTAAAAAAATCTAAAATCTCCTTTTGACTACCAACAATACCCCACAAAAACTTTTTCAATACAAAAATGGTGAATTGCTTTTTCTGTCGGTTTTAGGTGTACTTACCTGACAACCAATGAATGCACCATCCGCCCCGATGCCCGCGCTCCTCGGTGTGAACGGTGCCATTTCCCAACCCTGTTGTCGCCTCCTCTTTCCTTCCAGCCCGGCTATGGCGTCGTCGCCATCAACAAACCCTGCGCTTGCTCCCGTCCCCTTGTTGTCCTCCTCGGTTGCGCTGGCTCTGCCCGCTTGGGATGGGATCTTCTCTCACGGCGTGCTCGCACCCTAGTCCACACCTTGGATCCAAGCTCAGTTAACCCAGATCGCACCCTCCTTGGCTTCCATTTGCAGCGCCAGCTTCACCATGGCGGCCGTCTTCGGAAGCCGCGCTCTGCTCCTAACACTCGCACTATGGCTGCCCTCGCTGGTCTCCGCCTTCTACTTGCCTGGCGTCGCGCCTCTGGATCTTGCGCAGGTGCGTTCCTGCAATGCGCAGCACTCCTGCTGGGGTTTGGGTGACGTTTTGGAGAATGGAATTCTGTTGTGTGGGCTGCAATCTTGGTTTTTTTCGTCTTGGCTTTCGGGGAAGGGTGTCGGCGCAGCTCACCATTGCGAGGGACACCGCGCCCACTCTGAAATGTACACCCCGCATACATTTTCACATGCTGGGGGTCCTATGAGCAGCATTCCATACTTTTGGTTTGGTTTGATGATGTTTAGGTTTCGGTGATGATGTGTCTTGTTTTTTTCGGTTTATGGTTCTCGGTGGATCTTGACTTTGCTGTTGCGCAAATGGTTACCTGATTTTGGTCGTGGATCCGTAGATCTGCGGTGAGGGTGTAGTTGGGGTTACGTAGGGTTGCATTCGGTGCTCATTAAATTTCGGATCTGGTATTTCTCTTATGGGAAGAATAGAATGTGAGAGTTTTATTTTTATTTTTTATTTTTAAGGTAAAATCTTTTTTAGTAGATCTTACGTGGTCTCCCTCGAAAACACCTTGTTTAGATATGATGTCTTACTGAAATGGCATTTTTTTCTCGTTAAGAAGGATGTATACTATGAGAATAGCCAATCTGTCTTAAATACAACGTCAACGCGGTCGTTGACGAAATCCATATGTAATTCTAGGGAAATGAAACAGAGCACTAGGCGGTCGTTTCTTGGTCGTTTACGGTATAATTAACCCTATCGAATGGCTCTCCCTCGGGGATCAAATGCCTTCGAAATGTACCCTCATGTATTCCCAACTTGTGGGAGTTTCCCAATCAGATATGTTCCCAATATGACACATTCTTAGGATATGCAGGGAACGTGCAATTACGGAGCGTCGTTAGAGAGGGTTTAGTTTAGTGGAAGTTGTGCGGATACTCTCGTTTGAGGTAATTGCGATGACATCGGTAACGTCGAAACCTCAAGAGTTTCGACCACTGTGCCTGTTGCTGCGCTTTTGGAAAAAAGCCTTTTTTGATCCCAAATTTTCGTGCATGATGGCCACGATTGTCGAGAGCTATTTCTAAGTGCATGACACATTTGTCCCAATCTATATATTTTGTCGGAGTGATTGAAGTGGAAGGGTGTTGTGATCGGAAATAATTCATAATGTTGGATGTGCTCGAAACAGGGTACCCCGATTCAAGTGAAGGTGAATAAACTCACTTCCACGAAGACACAGCTACCGTATGAATACTACTCGCTTGATTATTGTAAGCCAGAGAAAATCGAAAACATGGCTGAGAATCTGGGTGAGGTTCTTCGGGGCGATCGCATTGAAAATTCTCCTTACACTGTGAGTTTTCTAGTCCATCTCTTCTGTGATGGTCATGTATGAGCTCAACCAGATAATTCAGTTTGCACTAATTTGCTCTGCGTATGAGAATACAACAGCTTGTATTGGGTAGTGCATGAAATTTGTAGCTGAGTGGATATGAAGGATTCTCGGTATCTTGTTGTGCTGATGATCTAAGTTGCTTCGTTCGTCGGCAGTTCAAAATGAACGACGACAAGCAATGTAAAATTGTTTGCCGAAGGGAGAAACTCGGGGAGAAGTCTGCCAAGCTCTTGAAGGATCGAATCGAGAATGACTACCGTGTGAACATGTAAGAGTCGCTCGCTTTTATCCTGGTGTTTTTGAAATGTGGCACTTGATTGATTCATATTTTGTACGACTTCTTGTTGTTCAGGTTTGCTGATTCATATGCTCAGGATGACATCCCTTGACCCACTGCTCTACTGTTTTTTGTGCAGGATCCTTGATAATCTCCCTGTGGCGATGGTCAGAATGAGTGAGCGAAGTCCTTACAAGACCTATGACCGAGGATTTCCAGTTGGTTTTAAGGCGTCTCTGGATACAGTGAGTGCTTGATTGTTTTTATATTTTCATGCCTCCAATTTGTTTCATTTTATCTTCAGTAGTTTTTTTAGTATTTGATGGATTGTGTCCTCAAAATATATCTATTTGACAGAACAAGAAGGAGGAGAAGTACTTCATTTTCAATCACCTGAGCTTCACGGTGGCGTACCACAAAGTCCCTGAATCTACAGATTATCGAATTGTTGGCTTTGAGGTGTCGCCTTTTAGGTTTGCTCCCCAAGACACCCCCAATGCCTTCCATTGTTAAAAAAGTCCCAGCCAATTTGAATTTGAATTTCTCTGTTAGTGGGCCGAAGGGTCTTCCTTAGTTGTTTTAAGCGAGGTACATCATTTACCTAACACTTCAAGTAGCTGTTGCTCGACAGGCCAAGTAGTTTTGATTCAAGCTTGTTCACCTATGGTTCACCTTCTGCTGAGTTGATTGATGTGGTGGATGATGTAGTGTGAAACATCAGTATGAGACCTGGGACAAAAGTCAGACTAAGTTGAAGACCTGCAATTCTGCTGCCAAGGTGTTCGTTTCCCAACATCAACCTCCTCAGGAGGTTGTGTCCGGTGGGGAAATCATCTTTACCTATGATGTGAAATTCGAGGTTAGCGATTTTCGATCCTGAATCCTCCGAGTGTAGGTTTACAAGTAGCACATGTGTTTCCCTATATCAATTGGTTTTTGATTGTGTATGCTACTGTAGAGTACATCAAAGTCCTGGATTGTTTTCCAGAGGTACTGCTTTTATTTGGGAGCTTGAGATGGATTGATTGCTATCGCTGCCTCCTTAAGTTCCTGTTCCTGTTGATGTTTTCATGTTCAGTCTAGCGAAGTGAAGTGGGCATCGAGGTGGGATACTTATTTGATGATGCAAGACGACCAGATCCACTGGTTCTCGATCATCAACTCTTTGATGATCGTCCTCTTCCTTTCGGGCATGGTAGCCATGATCATGATGCGCACACTGCATCGGGACATCTCACAGTACAATCAACTGGAATCCATAGAAGAAGCCCAAGAAGAAACCGGGTGGAAACTGGTGCATGGTGACGTATTTAGGCCACCCAGCAGGTCTGGATTACTGTGTGCCTATGTTGGCACAGGCGTGCAGTTTTTGGGGATGACGGTTGTCACAATGATTTTCGCGCTTCTAGGTTTCCTCTCGCCAGCCAATAGGGGTGGACTTATGACAGCCATGCTTCTCCTGTGGGTTTTCATGGGGTTGTTTGCTGGATATTCTTCTGCACGGCTGTACAAAGCATTCAAGGGCACCGACTGGAAGCTCAACACTCTCAAGACCGCCTTCATGTTTCCCGGAGCTGTCTTCATTGTCTTCTTCATACTGAATGCTCTCATCTGGGGTCAGAAGTCATCTGGAGCTGTGCCATTCACGACGATGTTCGCGCTGGTGCTTCTTTGGTTTGGAATCTCTGTACCTTTGGTATTCGTGGGCAGTTATCTTGGATTCAAGAAACCTGCTGCGGACGACCCGGTTAGAACCAACAAGATCCCACGCCAGGTTCCAGAGCAGGCTTGGTATATGCGCCCTGTGTTTTCTATCCTCATCGGAGGAATCTTACCGTTTGGTGCCGTGTTCATCGAGCTCTTCTTCATATTGACCTCAATATGGCTGAACCAGTTCTACTACATCTTCGGGTTCCTGTTCCTGGTGTTCCTGATCCTCATGGTGACCTGTGCGGAAATCACCATTGTGCTCTGCTACTTCCAGTTGTGCAGCGAGGATTACCACTGGTGGTGGCGGGCGTATCTCACTGCTGGATCCTCGGCCTTGTATCTCTTCCTCTACGCCGCTTTTTACTTCTTCACCAAGCTGGACATCACCAAGGTGGTTTCCGGGATCTTGTACTTCGGCTACATGCTGATCATCTCGTATTCCTTCTTCGTGCTCACGGGAACGATGGGCTTCTATGCCTGCTATTGGTTTGTGCGTGTGATCTACGGGGCCGTGAAGATCGACTAAAGTGTAGAGGACATGTACATTCTTGGACTGCAGTGGTGAACATTTTTGAGGAGCATGTGAACCATAAAGCTGGTAGGTAGCGGAGGTGTCCAGCAGAACTTGCAACCATCTGACGTTCCTAGTAGATTCCCTGGGACAACAAGGAGAGGAATCGGAGAATGGATTCTCAAAGGGGTGGAACCATTGCCGCTAACGAAGCTCTGAAGATTCCTGGGGAATCTCACTTATCTTAGCACCCCAGGATATTGCAGTTTTTCTCGGGGCTTGTTGGCCATAATGGGGAACTCTCTGACTCTATTTCACATATGCAGACACATGCCACCCCGAGTGTAAAGTCAGAAACTTCTGAAGTTATATTCATGTGTCGTACTCTCGATGTTTTTCTCGTGAAGCTCTGCTCCTTGTAGTATACAGAATTTCATTAATGTGGTATGGATGATCTCCTGTGGTGCATCAATTGTATCTCAATAATGACTGATTGCATGTTCCCTGTATTTTGTAATTTTTTCAGAATCTTTCAAGTTCTGTACGCATCTAATCGAACAACATCCACATGTCAAGCTTTGAACACTAAACGCTTTTAATCAGTGTGCATTTAGAAGCCCATTTGTCTTGTCACTGAGTGTACAGTAAATGTAGCCCTCCAGTATGTCAGCAGAGACACGCTAAATGTACTCACTCAAAAGTTCTTTACGCCTGAAACGCCTGATAGGTTGTTTTGTGTCGTTTGGATGATTTCAGGGCGGTCTAAGGTATGATATTGGATGGGAAAACGTTTTTTCATCTATATAAGATGTTTAATGACTTCAATCTATGGTTCAGTCTAAGGACCACAATGTTGTGTATTCTAGCAACTTCAAGCTCCCATGCTCTTGATGTGAATTTGAACCATAGAAATGATTTTTTTTAAATTTATGCCCAAGTAATGAAATGAATTCAATGATGCTTAGTTTTTACTCCAATTTGAAATCTTGAAAAATTAGGAAGTTTTGGAAATACTACCGTGGTCTTTCAATTTTCTAATTATAAAAAGATACAATACATATTTCAACTCTATGAAAAATTGAAAAAAAAGTCAACATTTTGATAAGTTGTATCAGTCTATTTTGAATTGTGACCGTACAAAATCAAACTAGACATGTTAGAGATCACATAGGAATAATATTAATATTAATTATTATTATTATTATTAATAATTAATAATTATATATATATATAACACTTACAAATTGAAAGATTATAATGTTTGATCATAAAGGTGTTAAAAATGCAAAAGTGATTTGAAGGCTTTCAATTTTTTTTCACATGGTAAATCTAAAATGTTGGTGACCAAAAAAATATGAAGATAAAAGTTATAACATGTATCAATTTATGGCTTCTCAAAATCTACTCTATAATTTTTTTAATGAATTTCTAATGAGATTTTTTCTCCAAGATCTAGTGTATTTGAGACTCATTTCCAAGAACTGTCAATACTATAGAAAGTCAAGATTGCAATGGACACCCTTCACAAAATCTTGAATAGAAAAATCATAATCAATCATTTTCAAAATTAGATTTTTATAAAATTAGACTTCAAAAAGAAATTTTCAAAAATATAAACTACTGGAAACAACAACTTGGTTAGGTTTTATTTAACTTCCAAGTATTGTCAACACCCAAATTTGGTGCCTTGGGCATTTAAGAGTTAAAATCTAAGAAATTTAAAAACCTATGAAATTGTAAAGTTTCCCAAACAAGTGAATTCTATTAAATTCTAATATTTAAACTTTTGAAATCTAAAATACAAGTTAGATAAAAAAAATTTAATTTTGTGAATCATTGGGATTATAATTTTTAAATCTACAAATCTACAAAATCTACGTGGTAGTGAATGCCACATTAAGAACCATGTAAGAACAGTACGTCAATGAAGTTCTAACTAGGTTGTTAGATGAGAAACAACCCCATTG
This sequence comes from Antitrichia curtipendula, assembly GCA_951230915.1. Taxonomy (NCBI): domain Eukaryota; kingdom Viridiplantae; phylum Streptophyta; class Bryopsida; order Hypnales; family Leucodontaceae; genus Antitrichia; species Antitrichia curtipendula. The sequence goes on along the minus strand of OX579641.1, from coordinate 23,054,678 downwards.
TCCTTTGCAATTACATTTCCAAGAGCAACTTGTCCACAATGATTAAAAATCCCTAAATTTGCAATAGCTGCAAATGTCCCATGCAACTAAAAAAGCAATTGTTTTTGTAGTAAAAAAAACCCTTCATTTTCTTCTAATGATATGGAGTGACATAAAAAATTTCTTAACACTACAATGTTCTATACTATACTATACTTCTATCTTGATATGATTTTTCTTCAATTTTTCTTCAAAAATTCATGGTAATTTGAAATTCTCACAAAAGAATTTGAAATTTTTATGACATATATTAGACATGTGATTTCATCTCTGAAAAATAAAACCCAAAAAATTCACTCATAAATAGTGAAGAAATGGAGGATACAGAGTGAACAACTTTCAAGTTGGACTACATGCTTCGTCCTTTTCTTTTACAAGTTAACTCAATGGAGACCTTAGAGCCATACCCACCAATGGCTTCTCTATCCCTACTTCCAACTAGATGAAGGGGAGCAAAGATGGAGATAGGGAACGCAAGCACCCACCCATTCTTCTCTAAATTTTCAACCTATTGTTAAATACAAGCAAGGAGAAGTCAAAACAAAACTATAAAAATAGTAAGAAGGTCAAATGAATAGTACTCCCTCAAATCAATGAAGCAAAACTCATGTTGGAAGGGTGAAAAGTAGTTTAGGGATTACTCCATTTGAATTGCCTATATATAGGAAATTTGGCCCCCCCCCCCCCCCTTACATATTTACTAAGTAGGGATAGGGAATGATGGTTGGGGGTTCTTCCCTATCGGATGAAACTCATCCAGAGAGTCATCTGGAGAGGAATAGTCATCACGAAAATGAGCCTACCTTTTTCAATATCCTTGCAATACTGCATTAGTATCCATGGAGAGGCTTAACGGTAGAGTACCTAATTAATACTCTTGCAGTACTGCAATTTAGCAATATTTAGTGTATACAAATGTTGTACTGCACTTAATTAAAAAACTTAAGCATATTACTACATGTAGAACTGCAAAAGTATTAAGAAAAAGAATGTTTGTTGACATTTTGCAGTTGAAAAATATTTAAATAGTAAGTATTCTATTTTTAAGAAACGAAGTATTAATATAATATAAACACAATATTAGAACTTAAAAAAGAAATTATTATTGTCTTCGTATAAGCGCAATATTACATGCAGTACTGCAAGAATATTAGCTAGTATAGTCCCTTCTGCAATACTGCATCTGTACGAGTGGAATCAGGGGGCACTTTCCTGATGTAGGGAAGCCCCTTGAAGTTGGTGGGGATGCTCTTACATTCTGTTCCCTACAGTTGAGGATGTGCTATTACAGAAGGTGGCATTACAGAGGTCAACGAGTTCAGGCTTGAGTTTGCCTTGTCCTAATGACAGGAACACAGGGTCTGCCGTTCTCAAGTAACGGCAAATTTTCTGTAACGATGAATCAATCGCCTTCTTCTTGTTTTCTGTTACAACAACGGTGGAACTTGGGCTTCCCATTGTTCCTTGAGATCTTCCCACCAAGAATTCCACTCATCTCTGTGACTCCCAATCTGTCCAAGACAAGGCAAGAGAGAGAGCTCTCCGAGTGTGTATCCCTGTCTTGCCGATTTTTTTTGCATTCATCTTTGTTGGCTCTGGGCCGATGGAGAGGAGGCTTTGCGTTGACAGAAGCTTCATCTTCAGTGAAAGTAATGAAGTTTTGAGTACGCCTTACCCTGTTACAATGCTACAAGGATTGTGATTGTGTAGCTGCTTGTTTGTCGTTTGATCAAAGTACACGGCAGCTGCAAATCAAATGACATTCATCGCGGAGGTTGATTATCGACTGGAAAACAGAGTATCTTTGCACACAGGAACCTAAGGTTTTGTCAAGGTATGACTTGCCTACATTCTCTCAAATCGACACTCAGTTTAGCTGTTAGGCTGTTCGTAAAATTAATAGGTTTTTTGTTAGAAAAATGAAAGAGCATTCTGACTCTCGAAGGAATCCTTGTTGTTGGATATGATATGGAAAACTTACAGCGGTTCAACTTTACAGCACATGTTTGGTTGGTCTGCATCTTGTTAATCAATACTCTTCATCAATTTGTAGGCTCTGTCAAGAATTTAGGGATACTCGTCTTTTGTTAGAAACAAACATGAGCAGATATCCAAGCTATGTTGTCATGAGGAACCTTCACGTTGGTAGGTCTTTTTTAAAAGATGCTCGTCAAATCCATCAATTGCCTGCTTGCCAAGAAGTTGGAGTTTAGGGTTTAGGAGGTCTTCATTTGGGATCCATGGCTGGCAAGATCTATGGTGTTCAGTTGTTTATTCAAGAATTTTTACGAGGTGTTTCAGGGTTTTTTCCTCCTTCACAATAATCGCAAAGGAGCACTGAATTCAAAGTGATTTTGCAGCTACATGAGCCAACACACTACTCTCCATGTGACCAAGGATTGTGACCTAGCCCTGAATTTTGAAGAGCTCCCGTAATTAGGTCACAGTCGGAGGGAAGAGAGGATATTTTTTTGTTAAAAGTTTTGGGAAGGGGGGAAAGAAAGAGTTCCATGATAATGGAGTCCCAGAGACCGTCGACTTGGGAGCAGGAATCCCCACCGCATGTGCGAGACTACCTGATGGCCTTATTCTTTGCCTCCGTGTTCCCTGTTGCACGACTCGTCCTGGATTGCCTCATCTTTGAGGTACACTTCATACCACGGTAAATAGATAACAACATGGTACAAGTAGAACCTCTATAAAGTAATAGGTCCCGGATCCGTCTGACACATTACATTAGGGAGTGGCATTTGCAGTCATGATGTTTGTATGCGGCTCAAGCCAAGATTGACAATCAATATTTTTTGACATAAGTTTATTGGCTTGTATAGTATTGACTTAGAGAGGTTCTACTTGTACACAACATGCTACACTTGTCTCAACTACACTATTCACCAAGGACACTCCATCAATACAAGCTAATAGTGTTAAGAGAATCGTTATATGATCACTAAAATTATTGGTTATTTATCATTTGTCAAGTGTTGTTATAGTTTGACAAAGTGCCAAGGGTTGGATTTTGCTACTTACCTACTTGTGTCCATTTTGTATAGTTAGTAAAACCACCGAATAGGTTATTCATTCATGTGGGTGAAAAATTTACAACATTATTCTTCTAATCACTAAAACAAGAGAGGCAATTTTGGTTGTAGAGATCGGCGAGGCGGGCCATATTTCCCAATGGACAAAAATTTCTAAAGAGACGGATGCAAGAGGCGGGGGAGAAGAAAGTGTCCAAGTTTACAGAGTCTGCATGGAAGCTGACTTACTACCTTTGCTCCTTGACCGTACTTTTTGTTTGTGCATGTGATGAGCCTTGGTTTGGCAAAACCACGCATTTTTGGATTGGATGGCCCAATCATACCATCAAGTACTAATACTCAACCTTCCCTCCAACTTCATTCATTAATTCCAAAGTGGTCAAAAATAGCTTCTTTCAAATTTATTGGAGTTAAAATAAATCATTCATGATAGCCTCAAGGAAGGTAACATAATGTGCCGATAAAATGACAAAACGATGTCTTACATTTTGAAATATTTGAAAATTAGCATTGTCACCTATTAACTTCTAAAGAAGACATTCTCTCTTTTGTTTGAACACTTAGAAATTATAAAATCCTTCTTATAAAACACATTGATTCAAGTAAGTAAATACGTGCTATAATGTTCTTGACCTTCAAGATTTGAATACCTTTGCTTTCCATACATTGCGACCTCCTTTAATTCTTGAATTTTTATAAAACTCTTAAGTTTCATGCTTTTCTTTAAATCTTGAGGCATTGTGGAGGAGTTTTTATTATTATTTCATAAACAATACCACTTTAGAAACTACACCTCAATCTAAGTGATGTTCAAGAATTTCATGGTTCAAAACAAACATCACACCTTTAAATCCAAACATCATTTATATTTGCCAACCATTAAGGTAGGGTGCTCTAAAAGTAACCTCTAATATATGAAATAACTTGGGTTAGATGCCAATTCCATTTTTCTTCCTATAAAAATTTTCTGAAAATTATTTCAAGGAGTTTAGCTTCCCTCTAAATGCAATCAGCTCTTAACCCCTAAACACCCCAAGGGAACAAAAGTGTCCTCACATAGTTTCAAGTCCAATTTGAAGTGCATCTGGTGTCCAAACTAAAAAAAAATTGTTGGAAAATTTGCACTCTCTCTTCTATTTTGTGTGGCAAAGTTTTTTGATCAATCTAAGATGTACTAATATTTTGTAAGCCAATCTAAATTTAGAGGTTCAAATTGAGTTCACCAAGCTGCATTTGATGGATGCAGCTTTAGGGGCTTGTATCTCCTTCATCCAATGTTTGTTTTCAATAAAATTTATTGGATTATGTTTCCCTTGAAGTTTAGTTATTGTGGTAAAATTTTCATATCAATCCAAGTTGTTTTGAATGTTTGAAAACAATTCAAAGTTTAGAATACGGACATTTTTGGATTATAGTAAGCTTTGGCGGCTTGTTTCTTCTTCATATAGTGTCCGTTTCCAATATATAAAAAATTTGTGGAAGCTGCACATACTATTCTAGTTTGTGTGGCTATAATTTCATATCTATCTAAGAAGTTGTGAGTGACTAAAAAGTATTTTAGTAGGAGTTTCAACCTCAAATGTGTTTTTTGCAACTTTTCTTGCTATTTTTTGACATTTCAAAGCCATTTTTCATATTTAATGTGTCAACTAAATGATATTTTTTTTTCACAAATGTGTTTGCATGCTTGTTTTGAATCACTTTATAGTTTAAAGTTTTTTCATTTGAGTAGGTTTAGAAATCGAATTTCACCTCCAAATGTGTTGCTAGGTAAATTTCAACATCCTTTTTCAACACTAAAAACATTATAATCTTGCAATTTATGAGGCCAAATGACTCCAAATTTGCTTCATGTCATCTACAACACATACACTACAAGACTGTACAGTACAATGGAGATTTCTATACCTTAGTGACATTTAGATCTATAACACTTCAAAAGTAGCAATGATGTTTTTGAACCCAAAAAAAACTTGGGCTTTTAGGGGTTAAAAGGTCGCTTTCAGAACACACTACCTTACTTTGCATTTTTTTTCTGATGATTGAAGTGAATTGAAGAGGTTTGGATTCAATGCTCCCACAAATGGATGCAGGTTCAAGCTGAAGGTGGTGTACGCGCTCCAATGTGGCTTCTATGTCTACAGCATCGCTGCCTTGGTAGTCTGGGAAACGCGGAGAAAAGATTTTGGAGTCATGATGACCCACCATATCATCACTATCGGCCTCATGGTGTTCTCCTACATTGATGGGTATGGTGCAACAATTCACTCTTTTTTTTTTTTTAAATGTAACCGTGTGACTTGTATTAACCCTGAAAATGCCTGAGGCATCAAATTCCTTTTGTCGACAAATCTTTGAAGTTGAATGAAACATTATCAAGATTTTTATTTTGAGTAGTTTTTTTTAAGATAAATTTGTTTTGAAATCTAGTTTTAGCATAAAAAAATTTGATTTAAAATATGAATGATTATGTTTTTTCTATTCAAGATTTTGTGCAAGGGTGTCTATGGTCAATCTTGAATTTTGAGCATTGAGGGCTTTTGGAAATTCATGAGTCTCAAATACATTGAATCTTGGAGAAAAAATCACGTTAGAAATTCATTTAAAAAATTGTAGAGTAGAGTTTGAGAAGCCGTAAATTGATTGGGACTATGCATGTTATGTCCTTTAACCTCATGTTGTTTTTTGGTGACCTCAATTTTAAATTTGACATGTTAAAAGAAAACTGAAAGACTTCAAATTACTTTCACAGTTTTTAAAACTCTCATGATCAAAAGTTATAATCTTTCAATCCATAAGTGATATTGTTGTGGTTTCTTTTTCCATGTAATCTCTAACATGTCTAGTTTGAATTTGTATGGATACAATTCAAAAAACTGATAAAACTTATCAAAATGTTCAATTTAGAGTACACTCTAAGAAGCTCAAAAAAGGCCTAGGGCATTTAGGATTTCAAGAAGAAAAATTATTAAAAAAAAACAGTTTATCGGGGTCTAAGTGAATACAAGTGATAGAGTTACAAAAATGAGAAGACATGTGTAAATTAGTAGCATGCAAGTTTCCACTGTAGAAAAAATAAGTTAGACACACCAAATATTGGGAGAATTCTTTTATAATAAGTAATTGACAAACTTTGTCGCACTTGCAGACAATAACAACAACAAAACTCAAAATTACAAACATGAATACTATGCCCAAGTAGAAAGTTGGTCCTAAAGCACCAAAGCTTGCACTCTCACTGGGAGCTCCCAGACCAACTTTCTACTAGTGACGTTTTCTTCTTTTTTCTTAAAAGAAAACCAAGTGCATTGAGCGTGAGATCAAACAATACACTTCAATTTCTTCACTCTCCTAGTAGGCACCTTTTCTTTCTCAATTCTCTAGCCTCGCCTTTACGAGCCATACTCATTGTTTTTCCCTCTTTTGTTTTTCAACGAGCAAGGTCTGTTTACAAAGAAGAAGAAAAGCATACAATTCAATTTTGGATCCCACTGAAATGCATCGAAGAGCTGTGCTTTGCAGCTCTTCTAGACGGACACCAATACCACACTCATACACACACACACAGCAATGTTTTTTCAGTTTACAATTAGTAAACTTAAAACACAAACAAACAGTTAGTGTTCCTCAAGCCTACCGACTTGACATGTCCCAATTTGGATCACACGTAACTGAGCACCTCGCAAAGCTTTTGTTGTTTTCTTACCCCAAATTTTAAGAATGGGATGCATGCTTTTGGCACTCACTGCCTTTTCTATTATGTTATGTGTCATTATTTATATACATATTTTCTTCTTCTCCTTCTTTCAATTGAAGGTAGTGTGTGTTGTTTTGTGTGTGTGTTTAGTAAAAACTGCAGCAACTGAGATGCTCGGTGAGTGCTTGCGTTGCGTTGCTTGCAGATCCTACAGGGCTGGGGTCAGCACCCTGCTCGTCCACGACGTGAGCGACGTTTTCTTGGAGGGGGCCAAGCTGTGCAAGTACTCGGCCTGGGAAGTGGGCGCCAGCGTGTTGTTTGGCTTTTTCGTCCTCTCGTGGTTCATCCTCAGGCTCATCGTCTTCCCCTTATGGATTATCTGGAGCATCAGGTCAGTACCGAAGGGGAAGCTGAAGTTGTTTATAAAAGTGAAGGACTCTCCCCCCCCACCCCCCTCCTTACAAAAAAAAATAAGATGACTTTAGCCCTTAAAGTCGCCGTGGAAATCATTTGTTTACGTACTGTGTGAATTGTTGGCTTAAAAAAATGAAAAAGCACTCATTGGAAGATAAACTACTGTAAAAGATCTTCCCTTTCCACACAAAATTTGGAGGATGAATAGTTGCACTTTTGTCCTACATGAGGAGATTCTTTGTCATTCATCGGCTAAAAAAACGTCTTTTGTATCGTTTATGGGTTAATTCAATGTGTGCAAAGTGTGAAACAAATGGTCAACAATAACAACGCAAATGAAGAGTTTGTTGGATGTGATTCAACTAATCATAATTTGGGGGCATGAGTAGCGAGGTTTACACAAACTTTTTGCCTCATTTTGAAGGTAGATCTATGTATGAATTGTCAACAATAAGTTAGTGCCACAAGTGTACATGACTCTCCTCCTTAGTGTGTACCTGGAATCGTCACTTGAAATGAATGCATTTTGTAGATTTTAGAGGGTGCCTTCAATCATCACTTGAAATGCACTTATTTCTACATTTTAGGGGGGCAATTCTAAATGCACATACCTTTAGGTCACAACAAAGAGATTTGAGTGTAACACCAATTTTGTCTTTGTATCCATCTCTCCTTTCAATCTTGTTTTTGCAACACTCTAGAAGTTAGTGCATATATACTCCCTCCTTTCCACTAAAAACCTCCTAATCAAACACAATGCATGTACCACTAAACCTCTCCATTTATTGATTTTGATCATTGAGCAAGCAATGTGGAATTCAAATCAATTTCCGTTGTCAATCAACTCTAGAAAAATTTCACAATGCTTGTTCAACAATCAACGATCAAAATCAATCAATGGAGGGGTTTTAGTGGCACATGCACTATGTCCAGAGTTTTTTTCATGGGAAGGAGGGAATATTGCTCACTTCCATAGAAGGTCACAATAAAGAGGTTTGATTGTCTCCCCCAAAACAGATATTGCATATTTTGAAGGCATGATACACATTCTACAAACAAATAGTGCATGATAGATAGATGTTCAAGATATAATTCCAGAATCAATGTTGATTGTTCTAGAGAAGGTCACATCAGAGATTGATTGAAGCCTTCTTCTTTTCTACTATAGGCCATTTTGTTAAAATGGCGAAATTCCTTAACTTTGGCAGTTTTAACAATTCATCCCGAGTGGTCTGAAATGTACAACGCCTCTAGATATCTGAAATCTATATCACTCCTAGATGTCTGGAAGCTACACCAGTCATAGATGGTACTTTTACAATTCAGACTACACGGTCTGAAATCTATACCGATCCTAGATGTTTGAAATCTACAAAAGTCCAAGATTTTTGCGGTGGCCATGGCAGCATTGAGGTGGCGCAATACCTGGACCTGGGTGGGAGCAAAGAGTTCAACCAGTATTACTTTCAGAACACGCTTCTGATCATGCTCTTCATTTTGCACATCTATTGGTGGATCCTCATCTGCCGCATGCTGGTGAAGCTGTTCCAAAACTCCGGCAAACTCAGCGACGATGTCCGATCAGGTATGATACTCTGTCTCAACCGGAACGATCTCCCTTTCCTTTCCTTGGTGCCGAATTAGTTTACATTTGGAATTTGGATAGTTCGGCAGCCTGATTTGCTTTTCCTGGCACTTTGTTCTTCCTTACTTTTTCAACGCTCCCAATTTTGGATTGGTTTTTTTCTATTCATGTGTAACTGTGTTCCTTTTTCTAAATTTACTCAAGAGTGATTTTTGGATATTCAAAATTAACAACAATGAATTTTTTTCAGACTTTTAGAAATATTTGTACAATTTTTTTAAATTTTAGACACGATCCAAATTTTCCCTACTTGTTTCCGAAATTGACCTACACATACGATACTTCAGTTTGACACTTTTCAAGATGGGGCAGCCTTGGAAAGGAAAATCTATGCCCATCCTAGTTTATAGAGCATTCATTGTTAGATAATTTGTCAACCAAATTGAGTCAAGCTTCCGCTTTTTCTTTTAGCTTTTTAGCCTTTCCTTAATTGAACTTCAAATTCTTTTGGCAAAACTTTGCAACTTTGTTTTGTGCTTGTGAGTTCTAATTGTGTGCATCCTTGAGGACAAGAGTTTGTCCGTAACCTCATGAGATTTGTCCGTAAAGTCATAAGTTACATGGATTTTTGTGAGGGTATGAAGTTGGTTATGAACTAGGTAACCCTTGAGACACCGGGCATACGAGCATCCCCACTAAGGGTGCTCCCTATCCCTATGTGTATGTATTTCATCCGGATAGGAGAGAAAACCACCCACCAACAACCTACATCTTTAAAACTTTAGGAGAAGGAAGGTCCATTTGGGCATAGGGGAGCAAGTTTAGGGAACTCAAAATCACCTTTCTATATACTTATTAGGAAAAGAAACACTAGTACGGCAGAGCATTTCCTATCCCCGTATTTGTTCCCCCTTCATCCAAGTGGATATAGGGATAGGGAAGAATTGGTAGGGGTGCTCTAACCATCTATACTTTAGGATGAAAATTAATGTAATTGTTACCTTTGTGGATGAATATCATGAGGTTACAAACAAACTACATTGCTTGTGGTTGAAACACCGTTGAGCAAATAAATGCACACAATAAAAGTTGGCTATGAATTGTGATTTTTGCGCCACCTCATGGGGGCTTGAAGGTTACCTCCTCCATTAAGAATCCTAGCTGAATTTTGCAATACAAATGAAGGGCCCTTACATTGCGGAGTGGCATTCATCAACAAGCACTACAAGAAAAAGGGATGTTTTAAATATAGTCATGGTAGTATAGTCCTAAAAGCGATCATTACTTATAGGACTAAACTACTAGGACTATACTTTCAACACCCCTTTCTCTTGTAGTGATGCTAGGGCCATAATTGATGACTATAGTGTTGTAATCAACACCTCCTTGCAATGATTAAAGAAAACACCCGGCCTTCGGTTAGGCGTTCCTTGATGGAAAGGACCTGACCATACTATGCACACTCAGGCCTAACGGCCCTCACCCTTGGTGTCATGGTAGGGCCTTCCCATCAAAGAACGCCCCTCACTCAAGGGACAATATACTGTACATAATCCTAAGGGCACTCATCTCTATTATGATGGGAGTCACTCAATAGAGAATGATCCAAGGGATGAGAGTCCATGAATATCTTAGAAGATGAATACCAAGCTTCACTTTTAATTGGATTAATGAATCCGTTGGGAATGGATCCCAAAGTAGGGATTGAGGAAGGGGTCAAGAATGGTCTCGTTCCGTTATGAGGATTATACTTCATAATCTTGCTACTCATTCTACCCCGTTGCATCTATAAAACAAAAAAAGTAGAGATCTAACGCTTTCTTCTTGATTTGAGTTAGGACTACTTAGCATTACACTTGCAAATTTGTGATGTCACCTCTGTCTTTTGCTCTGTGGAAGAAACAAGAGTTTAAATTCAAAAAAGAGTCTTCTTCCTCCATTCTGAGACTGAGCAGTGGCATTGTGGGGTATGTAACAGATTCAGAGGACGACGATTGATTGAAGTTGAAAACAGGTCCGCCAGCTGGCACCGACTTCATCTGCGACAAACACTGACTTTCAGTGTGCCGAATTCCAGTCAGTCAGCTGGCCCAGATCATGGTACGGAGCAGATTTGCTATCGAGGTACCTTGGAGCAATTTGTCAACTCACGTATTTTCAAGAGATTGAAAAGTTTGAAAGAAGCTCATTTGCAAGTAGAATCAAGACATTTCAACTAGAAATGAATTTTCTGTGATTTTTCAAAGTTTGTTGGGAGTGAAGTGGTATAGTTTGAGTAAACCCATGCTAAACCACATATTGGTTTTCCCCTCCCCAAGTGCATTGTCATGATGCTAAAGGGTTGCTAAGATTGTGGTAATGGGTGGGTGGTTGATGCAAATAGGAGGGTTCATTGTCCCCTCCCCAAGTACATTGTTATGATGCTAAAGGATTGCTAAGATTGTGGTAACCGGTGGATGGCTGATGTAAATGGGAGGATTCAATAAATGTTGGAATTGGGTGATTGATGAGATTGCCAGTTGTTCTACCTTACATGAATCTAAGTCACCCAACACTAGTGACTCTTCAATCAATTGTTTGTTTTTGCATATTAGGTGTTCGGTATAAGGTCAAACATAATTTTTTCTAAAACACAAATTAGAGACAACATGAAGGTCACTTGGAATTTTGCATGGCCACCACTAGGTCTTTTGGTTTGATAGCTCTTTAGTCTTTGATTCTTGGTAGGTAAAAAAAATTAAATTTTTTTAAAAATCTTTTGATGCTCTTTGTTCAATAGTTTGTGCGCTTAGCAATTGTTCCTTCATTGCATAACACCCCTCTATAATAGGGCTTTCCATTAATCCTAGCACTACTGAATAATGTTGTGAAAGTTGTTTGTTTGTTTTTTGAAACACATGGCCTTCAAAGGCTGCAACTAGACTGACAAGATACAACAACCAAGGCAACTTGGTGTAATAAGTATGGGAATTACACACCTTGGGTATCCCAGTCAGGAACAAGTGGAGGAACAAATCTCCTACTTGTGCGCTAGCACAAAGAGCCCTCACACGAGCAATGTCAGCATGGGGAGTTGAACTAAAATCTTTGTAGATTCCACTAAAAATTCCTATTATTTGGCCATCACCCAAGGTAGTTTTAGGACATTTCAGGTTAATTTTGTTGTGAAAGCTTTCACTTGTGTCAAAAAAACAAATCAAACCAAGATAATTGCTACTGTCAGTAGAATTCTAAATTAATTGAATGATTTTAAAATAAGTCATGAAATTGTCAAAACAATTGACTTCATGCATTACATAAAATCTTAGGCCTCCGGAGGGACACTCCAGAGTAGCTAAAAGCCCCCCATGATTACATTTAATTTTGCTTTAGGATTGATTTTTTTCCTATAATCACTCACCTTACATTGCAATGTCGGATGACTGTCAATGGTTCAGAATCCAAGTACAAGGTGTTAAATAATCAAGATTCAAATATTGTAATGCACCTTTAGCCTTGATTATTGCATACCTTGTACTCTAATCAAAATGTGGAAAAAAAACAAATGTCAAAAATAGCCCAATGACATCTACCATCAATAATTTTTTATTGGCAATGTCATAGATTTAATTCATTGACAAATGTTAAGAATGAAGGATGAAGATGTTGTTTTTATAGAGAAATCAATTGTTCATGGTAAATCCTCAAAGGATATGGGTTATTTTGAAGAGAGATTACTCATTGTCAAATGCATGAATTATGTTCAAAAATCGAGTTTTAGACTCCATTTAGGCATATTAGAATAATTTTATTTTTTAAAAGTTTGAGCTAAAAATAATTGGATAAGTAATCTAGTTTTCATCTCCAAAAATCTGTTTGAAGTTTAGAGACTCAATAAAAAGTTATGGACAAAATTCTAAAGGGGGTTGAAAGGAAAATTTACTTTGACATTTTCAAACACCTTCTCCGAATTTTGTCCATAACTTTTTATTGAAGACTCTAAATGCCAAATGGATTTTTGAAGATGAAAACTAGATTGATTATCCAACTTTATTCAGTTCAAACTTTTTTGAAAAAAATCATTCTACTATGCCTAAATGAGGTCTAAAATTTGACTTTGAACATAATTTCTACTTTTCACTTAACTATGAGTGGTTATGCACTTATTAATCCTAATTTACATATTCCACATGGATTGTTTTACATACTACTAACCCACTTGTATAAATAGCTTTCTTTTTCCACTTCAATTGTACTGTGTAAAGTGGATTGTGAAGTTAATTTAAAATCATTAGTGTTTCTAATTTTTTTGGTAACTAGCTTCAAAAGCCACTTCATTTGGCTTAATTTGTTTCATTTGTCAATCAATCATTGTGTAATTTGATGCTGGTGATTATTAAAAATATCTTTGCTACACCCTGATTTTTTAGTCCCGACACCCTTTGCAAAATTCACACAAGCTAACAATGCATTGCGCCTAGATTTGTCAGGTTGCCTATTTTTTATTAATAGATTGTTTTGGTCACTTTCTGGCAGCCCAAAATTAGCTAGGAGAGCTGAAGATTATAGAATTAGATATGTCACAAAAAAGGGGACAATTATCCCTCAAAATACAAAATTCACCCTGCAAGGCCCACTCTGTAGGACAAGAATTGGAGCAACAATCTTGATTAGCTTTAGAATGTAGGGTGGAGATGGAGAGGAATTCTCAAGATCCTTCACCCATGATCCTTGACAGGTCGTCCCAAATCCATCTAGCATGCCATTTTTGACACAATTGGGTAGTAAAGCTTTCATGATATATTGGATTCAATATGAATCTAAAATTTTAAAATAAGAAACCTTACCAATTGCAAGATCATGATGCTTGAATTTTTTTTTAAAGTGTTTTCAACTCTTTCCAATGGTTAGATTTCATCTTTCAAACTTTTTATCCAAAAATGTGTAGATCCTACAACTTACATCTTTCCGTAATATATTTCAAGAAATAGGTCAAAAATACACATAAAAATTTCAACAAAACATATTTTAAGAATTAGAGTGGGATGAGGCTAGAGTTTTTTTTCAAATTCTGAAAAAAGAGGGATCTAGTTACCATCAAGTTAGACATCTACAATAAAAATTTCAAGTTCATGAGGTGTATGCTTCAAAAGTTATAGAGGATGACAAGAAGGTATACCTTCATTGTGACTTGAAATAAGACCGGTCTTTCTTGCAATGATCCCTTTATAGTTTGGGCATGTGTTTCACTAAATGCTTCTTGGATCGAACAACAATATGAACGTTTTTGAGGAGAGGGTTTATTCTTTTCAATCTAAAACTTAGAGATTTTTTAGTGTTTCACAATTCTCTTAGGATTTAAAGCAAACCATACTTCTTCATATATATTTTCCTAAGTTTTCAAGGTTTGATCCTTCTTTACTAATTGTAATTTGATGCACTAGAATTTTGGTTTTCTTTATCTTTTGTCCCCTAGTCATAGGATCCTTTCCTTTTTCCTCAAAATGCAGTCTACACTATTGTAGTCTTTTGTATTATTTACCTCCTTTTTGTCCCTAGTCATTGGATCCTTAGGGTATGCCTTGTAAACATTATGGGCTATTGAAACATTTGATATTCTTTATTCTTTAACTAGGGTTTTGTTGCTCTCTACTTACTAATATCGCTTTGAATGTATGATGCTATACTAAATTATAAGACTGAATCCTTTCAACTATAAAATCTTACACTAAAAATTTTGAAATAGAATTTTTTTTATATTGAAGAATTAAATTGATTACTGAAGAAAGAAAGTCTCTAATAAACACGTTGATTTCTATTCTTCTAAGAATTATTATTTGCAAGCACGTTCCGGATTGAAGGAAAAACTAAAGCACTAATATTTTCAATACATTCAAACTTGAAGTACACTAATCCTAGTGGTAGAATTTTTTTTACAAGCAAATTAAACCTTGTGTAACTCATTTTTTTCCTGAAAATTATGAAAATTGAGTTAAAAGAGGGATACAATGCATTATTTTCCATAAACAAGCTACAACTTTTACATAACTTTTGCATAAATTTCACAATACTAATACAAATAGAATGAATCAATTTATTGATATATAAAAAATATAATCTATAAGAAATAAATTTTAAGAATTATTTCAAATTTTTGTGATATTTTTGTTGCCTAAGCTTGACTATTTTGATCTTCATAAAGCACAAATTTTGCTCCCAATATTGATTTAAATAAAAGTCATATTTTCCAAAAGTTAACATGTTTTTCTATCTTAAAAAAAATTTCAAGAATTACGCCAAAAATTGGAATCGTAGGAGCTTGACTAAACCTTTAACCCCTAAAGGACCAGCATGCGTTTTTTGGCAATATAGAAATTTTGGGCAAGTACCTGTGAATGGAGATTTTCATATTTTTGGCTGAAATTTTAACAGAAGTTGTGCGCAAGAAATATCTTTCGTATGCACAAAATTTCATGACATTTGGAAATATGAGTCAAAAGTTATGGTCTAATATGTTACTTTTTTTCTCGGCTTGTCAATCCGGGCAGATTAGAAAAAATCACTTTTTTCAGAAACAAAAATTTGAAATTGGTTTACTAGAATTATATGTAGGTGGAATGCTTTTAATCATTCCATTTTAACCAATGAGTCAAAAGTTATGAGGAGTTTTAGTTTGTGGGCAGTTATGGAATCTCTACTCTAAAATAAACTTTGAAGTCCTTTATCTTACTCAATTTTCAACTTTTTTTGAAAAAAATAAAATCATAGGATGTAGATTGTTTATTATAACATTGCAACCATTGGGATTGGCATTTTCCAATTTCATACCTATATTCTTAACAATTTTGTATTTTGAATCATTCTCTACTTTGTTCTACTTACTATTTTTTTCCTATTTGTTGTACAATTTCAAATGATGTGAAATTTTTTAAACATGTAACCAACTTGTTTAGGAAAAAGAATCCAAAGGAGCACCACCAATTTGGACATTTTTTCATAGAAAATTGAGCTTCTGAAGTGCAGCTGCCCATTTTTTCGCAGGATCCTAAAAACGATTTGAGTGATTTTGAATTCTTATGTCTTACAATTCACGCGGTGGAAATTTCCAAAATTTTTACCACATGTTCTTAAGTCAGAATACTACAAGATCCTATGGTTACATGTGTCAAAAAAGGGTTTTTCAAAAATTTGGTACTTGTACTAAAAATGGCATTACTTGAGCGTTTTTGGTGAAAACATAGTCATGAAACTTTAGGGATTAATTGTCTCCAAAAGGAACACTTAGGACTTTAGGGGTTTAGGGGTTTAGGTATCAATCAAAATTTAATGAATAAAAGGTTTTAGAAAAATGTCAATCCATCCAATAAAATAGAAAAAATATGTGAATTTTTTGAAGTAAGATGCATGCATTGAGAATGATGGAAATGAAAAGAATCTTATAACTTTTGCAATACTGATTGGAATAAAATGAATCATAGTCATATTTGTTGAATTTGGTGTTTAGAAATTATTTTTAAAATCATGAATACAAACATAAAAGTACAAAGTAACTAAAATGTGATGAATTGAATGAATCACACTCTAGTCCTTGCCTTTTTGTCCCGCTTTTTGTATGTCTTCTCATCCATATTGCATGAGGTCTATAATCCTTTCAATTTTGTTGCTTCATTAAGGATGCAACATATTCCTTAAAAAAATATACTTTTAGGTTAGATCCTCTTCATTTATAATATCATGATTCAGTAAATTAATTTTTTTAATATAAATTTATGTACTAACATATTACAAAGTTAAAAAATAAAATTGAAACAACTAAATCACTAAAAGTCATAAGTTATAAATTTTAAATTTTAAAAAACTATATGTTTTTTATTTTTTAAATTACAAATATACAACAACAAATTTACAAAATGAAAATTATCAAAATAACACAAGTTAAAATATTTAGAACCTACATATTTACAACTTCTAATAATTAAAGATCTTGGAAGTTTAGAGTACCAAAATTCCGAAATTTTCAATCCTTTCTCTTATAGAATGGACAGAAGCAAATCCCTAGCTAGTTTAATAATAATGCAAAAACAATGATTAAAACTAATGATTACAATAAAATTATTTCAATTTGGTTTCCAAGATATTTATAAAAATGGAGAACTTAGAAAAGAATAAATATTTTTTTATTAAAAATTAGCATATTCATCTATATAATAATAAAGAAATCCCTATATTTTATGAACAATGAAATAGAAATCAAAGTACACATTTTTCTCTTGAAGGCCTAATCTTTAAAAATATCCTCAATAGTGTCAACTCCAAAAGTACCTTTCGTATCAAAGATTTTACTGCTCTCAAAATTAAAAAATTTATAAAGTCAAAAGTTACAATTTATTTCGGCATTAATCCAATTGTCATGAAAACCTTCATAACTGGGACTTGACCTGAGAAATCTTAAGACTAAGACAAAGTCTTAAGTATTAAAATATTAAAATATTCTTCTTCATGTATACAATAACTATTACTATGTCAATCACATTACTGAAAACATAGAATACTAAAATATGTAAAAAATATCAAAGGAGAATTTAGTACCAAAAATATGTCTTCTATAGAAAGTGAAAATTTACAAAGTCAAAAGTCACAAAGTAGCCCCCCTTCCATCCCATTGTCATACAAGCTTTAGGAATAGGGACTTGACATGAAATGTATCAAACTAAAGACAAAATTGTAGGCAAATCACATTACAATGTTTTCTTTGTGTCTACCATAACTATTACTATGTCAATCACTTTAATAAAAATATTCAATATTAAAAAATACATATATACAATATCAAAGGAGAATTTAATACCTAAAATCTAGCTTCTTTAGAAGAAAAAAAGATTTACAAGGTCAAAAGTCACAATGTAGCCCTCTTCCATTTTATTGTCATGCAAGCTTTAGAAATAGAGACTTGACATAAAATGTATAAAATTGAAGACCAAATCATAGATAAAATACTTTACAATGTTTTTTTGTTGCATCAATCAATTTAATAAAAACCTTCAATTTAAAATTATGTATAAAATATCAAAAAAGACTTTAGTACCCAAAATCTGGCTTCTATAGAAAAGTAAAGATTTACAAGGTCCAAAGTCACAATATAGCCCCCTTTCAATTTCATTATCATGCAAGCTTTAGGAATAGAGACTTGACATGAAATGTATCAAACTGAAGACAAAATCTTAAGCAAATTACATTACAATGTTCATCTTTTAGTACACAACTACTAGTATTAAGTCATTTACTTTAATAAAAACATTCAATATTAAAATATGTAAAAAATATGAAAAAAAAATTTGGTACTCCAAATCAGGTTTCTATCAAAAAGTAAAGATTTCCAAGGCCAAAAGTCACAAGTTAGTCCCTGAGCCATTTCACTATCATGCAATCTTGAAGAATAGGGAGTTGGCATAAAATACATAAAATTGAAGACAAAATCTTAGGCAAAATACATTATAATGTTATGGTTTTTGCACACAATCACAAGTATTACGTCAATCAATTTAAAAAAAACATTCAATATTAAAATATGAATGAAATACCAAAAAAGACTTTACTACCTCAAATTTGGTTCCTATAGAAAAGTAAAGCTTTACAAGGTCAAAAGTCACAAGTTAGCTCCCGTTCCATTTCATTGTCATATAAGCTCTGGGAATAGGGGCTTGACATGAAATGTGTGTAACTTAAACAAAATCTTAGACAACGTAAAATACAATGTTCTTGTTTTTATACATAACCACTAGTATTATGTCAATATGTTTAAAAAGAACAAATAATATTAAAACATGTGCAAAATATCAAAAAAGACTTCAATACCCGCACTATGGTTTCTATAGAAAAGTAAAGATGTACAAAGTCAAAAGTCACAATGTAGCCCTCCTTCTATTTCATTGCCATGCAAGATTTAGGAATAGGGACTTGACATAAAATGCATAAATTTTATGACAAAATCTTAGGCAAATTACAATACAATGTTCTTGTTTTTGCACACAAACACTAGTTTTATGGCAATCACTTTATTAAAAACATTTAATACTCACATTTGTACTCACATTTGTAATACTCACATTTGTATATAAATATCAAAAAAAAAATTGGTACACAAAATTTGGCTTCCATCAAAAAATAAAAATTTACAAGGTTGAAAAGGAAAAGTTAGCCTCACTTCCACTTAATTGTCATGCAAGCTTCAGGAATAGAGACTTGACATAAAATGTATGTAACTAAAGAAAAAATCTCAAGCAAATTACATTACAATGTTCTTCTTTTTGGACTTGACCACTCGTGTTATGTCCATTGATTATATAGAATTATTCAAAATTAGGTTGTATATGAAACATTAAAATAAAATTTAGTATCCCAAATCTAGCTTTTATAGAAAAGTAAAAATTTACAAGGTTGAAAGTCACTATTTAGCCCACCTTCCATTTCATTGTCATGCAAGCTTTAGAAATAGGGATTGATATGAAATGTGTGTAACTTAAGACAAAATCTTAGGCATAGTACAATTGAATGTTCTTATATGTGCACACGAGCACTAATATTGTGTCAATCAGTTTAATAAAAACATTCAAAATTTATTTAGGTATAAAAATATCAAAAAAGACTTTTGTACCTACACTTTAGCTTCTATAGAAAAGTAAAGATTTGCAAGGTCAAAAGTCACAAATTAGCCTCCCTTCCATTTCAATGTCATGTATGCTTTAAGAATAATACTTGACATCAAATGTCTATAGCTAATGACAAAATCTAAGCCAAATTATATTACAATGTTTTTCTTTTTGTTCGAAACTACTAGTATTATGTCAGTCACTTTAATTAAAAATATTAAATATTAAAATATGTATAAAATATCAAAGGAGACTTTAGTATCCAATATCATGCTTTTAAAAAGAAATTAAGATTTACAAAGTCAACACAAAATACATATTACCATATATTGGCTAAACCCTAAGTACGCAATTAACATATTACATGCCCTTCATTATAATCACTTACAATGCATTTTAGTCCAATCTTAAGGGTTATAATTTATTTTATTAGTGAAAATTTCTATAGTCCTTTCAATAAGGAATTCAAAAATGTAATCATGTATATAAAATGAGGATTTTTGAGAACAACAATAGCATTAAAAATATAATTATATTAATTTTGTAATACATATGTTATAATTATATCCAATTTTTTTAAAATCTGATAAAATTTTAAGATTTTTTTAATTATATAAAAAATATTGCAAATGAATTTTAATTTTAATTGAATTTTTTTTTATATGAGTTTATTAAATTATACATAGGTGTTTCAATTTTTCATTTATATTGTAAAGTTTTTTTAAATAAATATTCAATCCAACATTTTCTACATCTCGTTTTATTTGATTTGGTCTTCACCTAACCTTTTGATCCTTTTATTTTGATATAATTTTTACAAAAGCCATCCTCTAAGCCATTTTAATACCAATGTCCCTTTTATATAATGGAAATTTAATAGAGCCTTTGTGTGGGTTGCTTTCTTGGGATGGCTATGATTTCTATTAAGAGAGGACACAGAATGTGCACTTTTAACCCCTAAAGGACCAAGCTACAATTTTTGGCAATATAGAAATTTTGGGCAAGTATGTGTGATAAGAGATTTTCATTTTGTGGGCCCAAATTTTAATAGAAAGTGTAGACAAAGAATATCTTTCATATGCATTAACCCCTAAAGGTTTCTGACTATGTTTTCACAAAAAACACTCCCAAACTGCCATTTCTAGTACAAGTACCAAATTTTGAAAAAAAACATTTTTGGACACATGTAACCGTAGGATCTTGTAGTAAACTAGTTTGAGAAGATGTGGAAAAAAATTCAGAAATTTCCACCATGTAGATTGCAAGATATTAGCATTTGAAGTGACAAAACCCCTTTTTTTGTCCCTGCAAAAAACCGGGCAGCTGCACTTCACATGGTCACATTTGTATGAAAAAATGTCCAAAATGGTGGTAACTCTTTGGATTCATTCTTCAAAGCAAGTTAGCTACATGCTTGAAAAATTTCAGATCATTTGGAATTGTACAACATATAGGAAAAAAATAGTAAGTAGAAAGAAGTAGAAAATGATTCAAAACACTAAATTGTTAAGGATTTAATTATGGAATTGAAAAATGCCAATCCAAACGATTGTAATGTTGTAATAAACAATCTACACCTTGTATTTATATTTTTTTCCAAAAATATTGAAAATTGAGTTAAATAAAGGACTTCAAAGTTTATTTTAGAGTAAAGATTCCATAACTACCCGCAAACTATCCACAACTAAAATTCCTCATAACTTTCATCTTATAAATCAAAGTGGAATGATTCAAAGCTTTCCTTCTGCACATAAATCTAGAGAACCAATTTCAATTTTTTATTTCTCTAGAAAATGATTTTTAAAGAAGTTTTTTTTGCTGCCCGGGCTGCCTGCCGAACAATGAAAACTACATATCATACCATAACTTTTTAACCATGTGGTCAAAAGTTATGAAAATTGTTGGGCCCTAAAGCTACTCCTCGGGCACATCTTGTGTGAAAATTTCAAAGAAAAAAACAAAACATTCCATTCGTGGTGAGCTGCCCAAAAACGCTATGTTGTCAAAAAACGGTGTTTGGTCCTTTAGGGGTTAAAATTTAGGACATTTGAAAATATGAGTAAAAAATTATGGCCTAATATGTGGTTTGTTTCTCAATTCGGGCAGTCCTAGCAGATCTGAAAAAATTACTTTTTTTTCTAAAATAAAGTTTTGAAATTTATTTTTTTGATTTATATGAACATAGAAAGCTTTGAATCATTCCATCTTGATCAATGAGTCAAAAGTTATGAGGAGTTTTAGTTTGCGGGTAGTTATAGATTCTTTACTCTAAAATAAACTTTGAAGTCCTTTATTTTACTTAATTTTCAATATTTTTGAAAAAATAAAACGTAGTATGTAGATTGTTTATTATAACATTGCAACCATTGGGATTGGCATTTTTCAATTCCATAAATGAACAGTTAACAATTTTGTGTTTTGAAACATTCTCTACATCTTTCTACTTATTATTTTTTTTTCTTCTATGTTGTACAACTCCAAATGATCCAAAAAATTCAAGCATGTAGTCAACTTGCCTTGAAGAATGAACCCAAAGAAGCACCACCATTTTGGACATTTTTTCATACAAATGTGACCTTATGAAGTGCAGGTGCCCGGTTTTTTTCAGGGACACAAAATAGGATTTTTGTCACTTCAAATGCTAATATCTTGCAATCTACATGGTGAAAATTTATGGTTTTTTTTTCCACATCTTCTCAATCTAGCGTACTACAAGATCCTATGGTTTGATGTGTCCAAACATGATATTTTTCAAAAATTTGGTGCTTGTACTAAAAATGACAGTTTTTGAGCATTTTTCGTGATAACATAGTCAAGGAACTTTTGGGGGTAAAATCATGTTGTAGTAATCTATAGCTTTTATTGTTTCCAGTTTCTACTAATTTATTTGCTCCTTCATTCCATTGTTTGTTTATATGTCATTTGACTTTTGTATAGTTAAGGTGGATGTTAGTATTGGTAGTAATTGTGTTATTGCATTGAGCAAGGTACTGTTAGGGTTCTTTATTGTGATCAAGGTTGCACATCAAGTAGGTTTAGGGTTGTGGACATGTCTGTCAAACAAAGACAGATGGACTTTTTATGTAGCTAAGATGGACCAACCTATTTTTTGGATCTTGGCTTACATTTTGAAAAAAAGATTTATTGATTGTAATTATTTTACCTTTATAATGTGATATGGTTAAAGTCCTTAAAATGTAAACTAACAAGATAGAATTTTGGCACCAACACAATGGACAAATATGCATAGGGCAAGGCGACAACACATTAAAAAGAATTGTGGCTCAATAAATAGGGTGGATACATTGGGATTGTCATGAGCAAGAACTCAAGGAATTTTAGGAGGATTTGAAGGAATTGGGCAACAATGCAAGTGAAGAGTCAGGAATTTATGCAAATGGGTCATAAATTCAAGGGATGGGATAAATATTCAAAAGATAAGATAGGAACTCAAGGTATGAAGCATATATTTAAGGAATGGGATAGACACTCTAATGTAAGAAATCCCATTTTTTACAAGCTCATAAATGTGAAAATATGCTTTTTCTAACATCACACATGCCTCTATGGATGCCCAACAAAATCCATCAAGATTAACAAGGCAAAAACATGCAAAAATCTAAGAAAATGCAACATCTTTTAATGCAATTTTTGCACAAAAATGGTCAAAGAAGGTGCCAAAAGTATTCCATGTGGAAGCCACATCACCTCCATGTAAGTACCACGTGTGGAAAGAGTGACACATAGGCATAGGACTTTTTCACTTGCCCTAGCAATGATGTGGCCATCTTAGAATTTTAATATTGTTTTCAACGACATCAACTTAAACATCTAGATGTTTTCCAAGACATCAAATAGTGCTTACCGTACCCATAGGATAGGGTCTTAAAAAAATTATTATTTAAAAATAAATAAATAAGATGAACAAGAAAATTGATTGTTAAATTCAGCAAGAATTTACATCTACCATCAAGATAATTTTTGATGGAAAAGTGAAGTTATAATTACTTCATAGACATTTAGAAAAATGAAAGGCAGTGATGTCATCTTTATACTAAAAGCCATTGTCAGTCCATGTTAGACAAATGATTTGGGATAATTAGAAGATTGCAACTTTATTGTTTTTATGTAGACATTGTTCAATACATGTGGACGTTTTTCAAACAATATACTTTGAACACAATTCTTGCTTCACATATTCCCTATGGTTTATTGTACTTCATACCACCCCACTTGTATAAAGAGCTTCTCTTTTCATCCATAGTATACACCCATCCAAGTTTTCTTTTACAAAGTATGCCATGTGAATGCCCTTCCTCTATGGTTTTACATCTAGTCAATGTTTTACCTTAGCCTAAAATAACTTTCATTGACTTACCTAGAATTAAAACCAAAAACCCTTGCAAACGTGGTAGTTCTATGTTTTCTTGAACGTTATTCAAATTGTGACTATATTTTTTACAATGTCTCTCGGAACATCATCGTCACTCAGAACATCAACTCGTTTTGTTAGAGACCCAAATGTTTTCTAGAACATCTGACTCAATTCTACCTCCCTTGGCCGCAATTCCATCTTTATGTTCTTGTTTTGAAAAACATGCTTGTTCGATGCTAACACCTCCCAAAAGGCGGATTTCTTATAGTGCTCAAAAGATAGGGTAAACTATCAAAAGATGGGTGGATACTCAAGTGGCACATATGCAAGTTAAGGGACAAAGAATTTAACTTGTAAATAGAATGGGAACTCAAAGGATGGAGCAGTTATTCAAAAGATGCAAGGGGCGGATACTCAAACTTGCATACTTGCCCTATGCCAATAGATTTTAGGTAGATGGACACAAATGTGACCATCAATTATCTTAACAACTATGTTTGTGAAGTAGGATGTTTGATTTGATTGATGATAGGTAAATAGAATTTATGTTACATGCAAAGATTTGTAATGGTTTGTTTCGGTATTCATTTTGTATGATTTGAGTAAAGTATGAATGTTGGTCAATTCCTCTTTAGGTATATTTTGGAGATCTAGTACATATGCTAAAATGCAATCTTTCTATTAGAATTGTATATGTCATATGTTGCAAATTTTGTTGTCTAGTTTTCAAAGTTTGCTTGGACTTATTTTTGTATTGGTAAAAATGTTCCGTTTATAAAATAATAATAATTTTGGGATATTTGATGTATATATTCTTACAAAGGGGAATAGGGGGTAGTAATGTGGTGTTTGTGAAATGAACATTGGGAAGGTTGGGGCGTTGGGTTTTGTTTTTTAATTGGTATTGGCTTGTGTGTGTTATTGTATTGACTATTTGGACAAGTTGCGCATTTTTGTATTGGAAAATGTGTTAAAGTTGGTAGTAAATTGGAGAATAAAGTTGTGGTTTGGATAAGATAGGGTGATGGTTTATGCATAATATTGGAAGGGTCAATGGTTCAATATATTTTGGTTTTAATAAATGTAGTGAACTATATGGTGTTTGCAAGCTACTTGATAATGTGTTAGGACATGCATCTTTGGAAACAATTGTGTATTGGGAATATTATTGGTATACTACTATACTAGTTGGGGTTCATATACAATGATTAGTGTTATGAATGTTGTATAAATTTGGCAACTAAGGTAGTATGCTCTAAAAGTGCCCACGCTCTAAAAGCAATTGTAACAACATTACATGTTTTTCAGGCCCTGTGGAAGGCTGCGAGTTCCCCAGGGTTCCCAAACTCTAGAGATATCTGGAACTGCGTTGTAGCAGCTACGTGACGTGGCAGAAGGATTGCCACATCATATAAAAAATATTTTTTTCTCAAAATTTTTTAATTTTATTTTGTTCATCTTATTTTTTCATTTTGAAATTTTAAGTTTTTTTTTATTTTTTATTTTTTATTTTTTTTTAAAAAGAACTCTAACAACAGCTGTTCTTTTACTACCAAGGGAACAACGCCGGAAACAGGCCCAAAACGACCCTCCAGACCCCCAAAAAAACATCTAATGAGAAGTGCATTTTGTTGTCTTTAATGTACCAACAATGTGCATTCCAAGAGGTGGTCACTTTTGATGACCACTGCATTTCAACTTCAAAAATTCGTAACAAATTCCACAAAGGTCCAAAAAATATGAAACAACTTAGATTAGATGTCAATTCCATATTTCTTCCAATAAAATTTTACTGAAAATTATTTCAAGGAGTTTAGCCTCCCCCAAAAGGTAATCAACTCTTAATGGTCGCATTAAGAGCACACTACCATAGTCTTGCCCAATGTATGACTTGTTTTGTTGTAGTGATATCATATGGGTATGCAATTCTATTGCCTTTCTATTGGTATTGTTAAACAAGTTATAGGAATTTGAAGCTAATCTCTTGAATATATGGTGGCTAGAAAATGGTTAATTGTATTGGACATGTTATAGGTGATAAAAAATATGAATGTGTGATATTGTAGTGTGTTATAAGTTGTTTAAGAATATGTTCAAGAAGATTGCATTGTTGGTTCTAGTGTAGTTTAATTTTGGAGGGATGTAATTTTGGGGGGATTATATTTGATAGAACCATATTACTTCAATTTCAAATGTTTGTATTGGTAGTTTTACGAGATTTAGGTTTATTTTTGTTTTGCAAAAGTTGATTCTATTTATCATAATATCTTCATCTACTTGGTTAGCATAATATTTTTTTAATATAAATTGAAAATGCTAAACTTCAATAAATAAAAACCGACAACAAGGCTTTGGTTGTTTACACTTGGTGCTTATAGAAGAATATATTTGTTGTACTAAGACCCTTGTACCACTTTCAAGACCACCCTTGCGACTAATTTTAAGAGAATTGTTCTACTTGATTACACTCATGATGAAATTTTATTCTACCTTTGAATAGTTCAAATGGTTCTTGATTGGTCCATTACTCAATTATTAGGCTTATATAGAAAATTTGATTAGAATATGAAGTTTTTATGAAACCATACATTTTAAATTGTGAATCCAAAAGTTAAGTCAATAACCTTGTATGAATAACTTGGTACTAAAGTTTCATCACACCTTGTAAGTGGTGGAATGGTACATCCACCACCTCTATTAGGGTAGGTGAATCACTACGTGGTGATCCTCAAATGGATCGTGTCAAATCAATTTTGGTTCAACAAATATAAATTTGAATCTAAACCTAAGTATAAATGAAGGATGCTTTCTTATGTTTTATCGTGATGTTACTTCATGGATGGTGTGAATGATGCAAATTTATTATAAGGTTTGGTTAACCCCTAAAGGACCAAACACCGTTTTTTGAAAACATAGTGATTTTGGGCAACTCACTACAAACGGAATTTTTATTTTTATTCTTTGAAATTTTCAGACAAGATGTGCCCGAGGAGTAGCTTTAAGGCCCAACAATTTTCATAAGTTTTGACTACATGGTTAAAAAATTATTACATGATATGTCATTTTCATTGTTCGACAGGCAGCCCAAGCAGCTCAAAAAACTTCTTCCAAAATCACTTTTAAAAAAAATACCAATTTGAAATTGATTCTTTAGATTTATATATACACGGATAGCTTTGAATCATTCCATTTTGATTAATGAGTCAAAATTTATGAGGATTCTTAGTTTGAAGGTAGTTATGGAATCTCTACTCTAAAATAAACTTTGAAGTCCTTTATTTAACTCAATTTTCATTCTTTTTGAAAAAAAATAAAAACATTGGGTGTAGATTGTTTATTAAAACATTTCAACCGTTGGGATTGACATTTTTCAATTCCATATCTAAATTCTTAACAATTTAGTGTTTTTAATCATTCTCTACCTCTTTCTACATACTATTTTTTTCCTACATGTTTTACAATTCTAGATGATCTAAAATTTTTCAGCATGTAGCCAACTTGCTTTGAAGAATGAATCCAAAGAGTAACCACCATTTTGGACATTTTTCATACAAATGTGACCTTGTGAAGTGCAATTGCCCGGATTTTTGCAGGGACAAAAAAAGGATTTTTGTCAATTCAAACGCTATTATCTTGCAATCCACAAGGTGGAAATATCTGAAATTTTTTCCACAACTTCTTGAACTAGTGTATTACAAGATCCTATGGTCACATTTTTCCATAAGTTTGTTTGTTTTTTCAAAATTTGGTACTTGTATTAAAAATGGCAGTTTTGGAGCGATTTTGGTGAAAACATAGTCTCTGACCTTTAGGGGTTAACATCAACCACCTCGTGTGAATAACTAGAACTTCATAACAAGTGGGCTATATGCTTGAAAAATTTCAGATCATTTGAAATTGTACATCATATAGGAAAAAAAATAGCAAGTAGAAAGAAGTAGAAAATCATTCAAAATTCAAAATTGTTAAGAATTTAGTTATGTAATTGAAAAAAATTCAATCCCAATGGTTGAAATGTTGTAATAGACATTGTAAATCCTATGATTTTATTTTTTTCAAAAAAAAAATTTAAAAGAAAAGAAAAGAATATATATATATATATATATATATATATATATATATGAATAAAATAAAAGACTTCAAAGTTTATTTTAGAGTAGAGAATCCATAACGGACTGCAAACTAAAGCTCCTTATAATTTTTGACTCATTGATCAAAATGGAATAATTCAAAGCTTTCCATGAATATATAATTTCAGAAAAATAATTTTAAATTTTTGTTTCTGAAAAAAATGTTTTTTTTATTTGCCCTAACTGCCCATTTACGAAAAAAGTAACATATTATGCCATAACTTTTGATTTGTATTTCCAAATGTCATTAAATTTAGTGCATATGAAAGATATTCTTTGTCTCTAGGGTTTTAAAAAAAATCAACCTAAGAATCCTATAATATAGACACCCACAACATAGGTGCATAGTCTTCTAGGTTCATGGGCTCACACAACAGCAACATAGTCTCTTTGAAGGTGGTTGATTCATTGTGCAACTTCCGAAGCAACCAATTATGATTCAATAAATCACATTCTAAATTCATATTGTATGAATAAAAACCACTCCCTTTGTCCCAAAATAAGTGTCATGTTTAAACCTCATGTTTGTTTTTTCTTAAAGATTGTTTCAATGGGTTGTACAAAGTCTTCTTTCCATTCCATTTTTATTTAGGTTGCACTTGCAATCAATGGTGATATATTAAAATTGAACCCTTTTTGAACCCTTTACGTTTTCTCACAACATCATCAAATGTTGTTTTTTGGTGTGTTTTTTGAAACACATGGACAAATTCCATTGAAAGGGGAAAAGTACAAGGAACCAGAGGACAAAATCCCCGGCGGAAGCACTATCCAATGTTTTTCAACAAAATGGTGGAGACCAATAATAAGTTGTGCCGGTGTCCATGATTGTCGTTTACTGCTTCATTGTGGCCAAGTCAACAAGACGGAAGACTCCAGAGTCCAGACTAGACTTCAAGTCCCTTTCAAGTCCCTTCTTCACGTTCATTCTCAGCACGGCATGAAGTCTGTGGCACCTCCCACTTGCAGACTTGAAGACCGGCTAACTTAGAAAAGGAAAAAAAGAAAAAGGGAGAAAACGAATCCTCATCGGCACTCACGGCAATCACGGCCAGCCCTTTTTTTTCAACCATGGGGCCAGATTGCACCATTTCAAAATAAATTTTTACTTCTCATCAAATAAAAGTAATCTTTTTTCGCCAAATTTTTTCCATTCCTACTTAAAATGTGGATGAAATTGTCAGATTTGGATGAAAAAATATATGAATATGATTGAAAAATGTTTTTTGGTCTAAAAGATGGATGAATGTAGAATTACAATGGTTCACTAAGTTTTAAGTGATTGCCATCTTGATACTTTCTCAAAAAAAGTAAAAGAAAGGATTGTTCATGATGGCACTCACAACATCACCCATGCCCTCTCTTAACCCCTCAAGTTCGATGACTATGTTTTCACTTAAAACGCTCAAAAACTGCCGTTTTTAGTACAAGTACCAAATTTTTGAAAAAAAACTTTTTTTGACACATGTAACCATAAGATCTTGTAGTATGCTGACTTGAAAACATGTGGTAAAAATTTCAAAAATTTCCACCGCGTGGATTGCAAGATATAAGCATTCAAAATCACTCAAATCGTTTTTTGGACCTTGCGAAAAACCGGGCAGCTGCACTTCAAAAGCTCACTTTTCTATGAAAAATGTCCAAAATGGTGGTGCTTCTTTGGATTCTTTTTCCTAGACAAATCGGCTACATGCTTAAAAAATTTCACATCATTTGGAATTGTACAACATATAGGAAAAAAATAGTAAGTAGAACAAAGTAGAGAATGATTCAAAATACAAAATTGTTAAGAATTTAGATATGGAATTGTAAAATGCCAATCCCAGAGGTCTAAGTTTTGTAATAAACAATCTACATTCTATGATTTTATTTTTTTCAAAAAATATTGAAAATTGAGTAAGATAAAGGACTTCAAAGTTTATTTCAAAGTAGAGATTTCATAACTGCCCGCAAACTAAAACTCCTCATAACTTTTGACACATTGGTCAAAATGGAATGATTAAAAGCTTTCCACATATATATAATTCTAGAAAACCAATTTCAAGTCTTTGTTTCTGAAAAAAGTGATTTTTTTTATTTGCCCAGATTGCCCAACCGAGAAAAAAAGCAACATATTAGGCCATAACTTTTGACTTGTATTTCCAAATGTCATGAAATTTAGTGCATATGAAAGATATTCCTCGCACACAACTTCTATTAAAATTTCAGCCAAAAATATGAAGATCTCCAGTCACAGGTACCTGCCCAAAATCTCTATACTGCCAAAAAACGCATGTTGGTCCTTTAGGGGTTAATACCCCCCTGTGTTTTATCCTTGGATAAAACATTGGGATTTATTATTCATCACCCATGATAAAAATTGCAAATCCTGAATTCATATTTGCAATCAAAGGCCCCAAATTAGTTAAGTGTGGCAAAGAAACACAAAATTTATGTGGCACAAAATAGGGGGTCATTTTTACATTTATCCTTGGATGGGACAATGAGGGGATCACTCTTCTCTAGCCCATCATCAGTGAGTGGTGATTTAGTTTTTCATGCTAAATGCTAAACTTGTCCCACGCAATGGGTCCTACAGGGAGAATTTTACCTTGGAGAAAATGCAATAATTTAAAAAAAAATTCACATATAATAAAATTTGCAAATTTAGAATTCATATTTGCAATTAGAGGCCTTCAATTAGGTAGGAGAGAGGTGAAGAACATAGAATTAACATGGCACAAAATAGTTTGTTTTTTTACAATTACCCCAAGTAACACAAAAGTCACCCTACATGGCCCACTTTGTAGGACGGGTTTATCATTAGTCCTGCTTTTTACACTAAGTTACTTTCCTTTTAATCATTTTTTCCTTGGGAAAGTATTTTAACCGTGTGTACTGCTGAAGTGGTGCAAGTCGGCAGCAGTTCCCGAACTGCTGTTCATGCTCTTGTGTACCTTAGAAGCCTTCACTTTAGGCTGTTTTTCAGGGAACGAGAACTGTGTGATACCGTCTCATGAGGTATGGAGAAGCACCCAAACTCAAATTGTCAGTCTTCTCCCCTTATTATTAGGTGGGTGGTTCAAATGATGATTTCATAAGAATAATAGTAGACTCGTCAAGGAAAAATTAACTCACGTTGTTTTGTAATTTCATAATTTTTTAATACACACAATTTTGTATGAAAATTTTAAAGCCTGAAAGGATTAGGTTCTTATTTATGTGATGATGTTTTGGGATAGGCTACCTACCTATGCAATGAGATTCACCATCTTCAAAGCACAAAAATGTTTGAATTCCTATTGGTTGCTCTTAGAAGTTGTGATGTTTTTGGATGAATTTGTAAATATGTTAATGGAGATTGTGGTGCTTTGAGGTGTTTCTATCTTAAACACTTTAGGGTAATCAGAAATGGCATACATGAGCAAACTTCAGCGCATTTTGAGGGAAATGATGGACAACAACTGTTTAGTAACCTTGGACCATGTCTTTTTGAGGTGGGATTTTTGCACATTGACTGCTTGCAAGTGTGCTAAGGTAGAAGGTCCAGAAAGCGCCCATCTAAGGGAAATCAGGCCTTTCTGGAGATCTTGGAGGACTTCAATTTTTTTGCCCTTTTTATCAGTGGAAGAGAGTTTGAAGATGGCGCTCTGCTGATTTTTTCAGAATTTTTGGAGTCAGAATGAAAGTACAGCAAATTTTTAAAGGCTAATGTTAGTAGGGCTCTATTCTTGTTCCTAGATACTGCAATAATGATCAAGACAACATGCTGGAAAAGATCAAGTGGTTGTAAAAACCAATTAATAGGATGGGTAAAACCGTTCATGCAAAGCTTTTAAAGCATCCAACACAAGTCAGAAATTTAGAAATTCTCTAGTGATTTAATAATCATGCAAACTACATCCTCTGATTCGAAGTGCTGTGACTTCTGCATCCGATTTTCAAATTCAATAAAATTTGTTGGAGAATTTGCGCTCTTTCTTCTAGTTTGTGTGGTCAAATTTTCAGGTGAATCCAAGATTTATTAATTTTTTGGAAGCCAATCTAAGTTCGCAATTTCCATTTGACTCCTTCAAATTGCATTTCATGACTGCAACTTTGGGGGCTTGTATCTCCTTCATCCAAAGTTTTCTTTAAATAAAATTTGTTGTATTATGTTTGCCTTGAAGTGCTGTTGTTGTGGAAAAAATTTCATGTCAATTGAAGTTGTCTTGAATGTTTGGGAGCAATTCAAACTTTAAAATCCCAACATTTTTTATTTACAGTGAACTTTGGCAGCTTGTTACTTCTTCATACAATGTCCGTTTCCAATAAATGTTTTTGGAGAAGTTGCGCATACTAGTCTAGTTGTGTGGTTAAAATTTCAGAGCAATCCAAGAAGTTATGAGTGACTGAGAGGCATTTTAGTAAAAGAGAGTTTAGCTACAGATGGGTTTTTTGCAATTTCTAGACATTTCAAAGCCATTTTGCAGACCTTACCAGATTTAGGTTCTTATTGTGAGTAAAATCAATCATGATAGTGAACCATCTCACTTATTTCATAGCCTAAAATCATTCACATGGGATGGCAATTCCTCATCGCAAAAAGTTAATTCCATTTCAACACCCATGTGCACTGTTTTAGAGCCTTTTGTAGGGGTGGTTCTTAAAGCCTGAGCCATTTTACAGCCTCCTCCTATGTAAGGTAAACCAGCCTATGACAAGCAGAATGACTGATTTGGTATGTTGCCATTAGCAAAATAAAATCAGATTTTTTTCTAGCAGAGACAACTTTGAGAAATGAAAGAAGCAATTAAAATTCTAGTTTTTGGACAAAGTAGGAATTTGTTATGAATTTTTTAAGTATTTTTCCAAAACAGTCTGTAGACTATCTGAAATCAATAAAATATGTCTTTATGATGGTCATCTTACCACCTAATTCAGTCTTCAGATTTCCTAACACAACCACAAGAATTTTTAATGTGGCCATCAGACAAAGGAATAAAAAAAAAACTCTTTATGATGAGTTTACACTCACAATGTGTAAGTGTCCTATGACAGTCATTACTAATTCTATCACAATCACCTAATGCACTAATGTGGGCCACTAACCAACCTAATTAAATTGTAGAAGCAAAAATCTGAAATGGACTGTAATAGGGGGGTTATGTAGATGTCTGCATTAGACAGTTGGCTTGTCATAGGTTGGTTTACCTTATAGTTTACAATCAAAAGTGGTTTTGAAAAAAACAAGCTCCAACAAAATATTCATGACTATGAATGGCTATTGGATGCTCTATATATGAAGATTGTATTGTATAAAGCCGATTGTATTGTGTCAAGCCAAAAAGAAGGAAAAATCAATATCAGATCATCCGTTGAACTATCTCACATGCTTGGTATGACACCTCTACACCACTTGCAAGTCAAGTATGGATCAGAGGTATTAGTGGCCAAGTGAAATGTGGCTCGGACAACTACGACAACAGCCTACACAACAACCCTCTTATTTTATCCCTATTCCTGCACTAAATAGTAAGATTGGGTTGCCTTAACCCCTAAAGTCCCGAGGGTGTTCTCTGCCAAAAACCACTCAAAACTACCACTTCTGCTGTATCCACTTAAGGAAATCAATTTCTTTGTTTTTTGGGAAATTTAACCGTAGGATCTTGTACTTAACTTGTCTGAGATCATGTAGTAAACATTTCAACAAATTTGACCATACGGATTGGAAGATATTAGCATTCAAAGTTGAACAAAATTTTTTTTTTCAAGAAGATGCTTAAATTGCCTGAAAAATTAAGATTGTCCATAACTTTCTCATCCCTAGTCCAAATAGAATGAATCAAAGCTTCATGTATAGGTAAAAACATAATATTTTAGGGAAAAAATTCAAAAAAAATTATTTTGACATTTTGTAATTTTTTTTGGGCTGCCCGAGAATCTCTATTTTTTGCTCATTGTGCCATAACTTTTTCATCCAGCATCCGATTGAAACAAAAAATATATATCCAGAAAGCTCTTGCAAAGCTACACAACCTCAAAAAATCTCAAAAAAATTCACTTCAAATTGAGACAATAGGAACCTACCCGGACCCAAATTGTCCCCCGAGGGGACAAGCGGGGCTTTAGGGGTTAACCCCTAAACGTCGGAGACTATGTTTTCACCAAAAACAGTCCAAAACTGCCATTTCTGATACAAGCACCAAATTTTAGATAAAAAAAACATTTTTGAACAAAGTAACCGTAGGATCTTGTAGGAAACTAGTTTGGAAATATGTGGAAATTTTTTCAGAATTTTCCACCGTGTAGATTGCAATATTTTAACGTTTGAAGTGACAAAACTCATTTTTTTAGCCCTGTAAAAATACGGGCAGCTGCACTTCAAAAGGTCACATTTGTATGAAAAAATCTCCAAAATGATTGTGCTTCTTTGGATTCATCCTTCAAGGCAAGTTGGCTACATGCTTCAAAAAATTTAGATCATTTGGAATTGTACAACATATAGAAAAAGTATAGCAAGTAGAAAGAAGTAGAAGTAGAAAGAAGTAGAGTATGATTCAAAACACTAAATTTTTAAGAATTTAATTATAAAATTAAAAAATTCTAATCCCAACGGTGGTAATATAGTAATAAATAATTTACATTATATGCTTCTTTTTTTTTCAAAAAATATTAAAAATCGAGTTAAATTAAGGACTCCAAAGTTTATTTTTGAGTAGGGAATCCATAACTACCCGCAAACTAGAGCACCTCATAACTTTCAACTCATAAATCAAAATGGAATGATTCAAAGCTTTCCAAGTATATATAAATCTAAAGAACCAATTTCAAATTTTTATTTTTGCAAAAAGTTTTTTTTTAGATTTTTTAGATTTTTTTTTGGGCTGCCCATCGAGCATTGAAAATTACAGATCATGCAATAACTTTTGAACAATGAAGTCAAAAGTTATGAAAATTGTTGGGCCTTAAAGATAAACCTCGTTCCTATATTGTGTGAAAATTTCAGCAAAAAACAATAAAAACTCCATACGCAATGAGCTGCCCAAAATCGCTATGTTGCCAAAAAAAAAAGGCAGTTTGGACGTTTAGGGGTTAACAATTAGGCTGCCTTACCCAAAGAAGTTACTTCATGACTCGATGCTTGTCTAAGGTAGAACCACCCATATCTGACCAAATAAGCAACTACAGATATGATCTAGAGTAGTGCAAGGCAAAACAAATATTCTCAGAGGTGCATTGATAGAAATGACAAGGGATGGTAAAAAATTTGAAAATTTTATCACTTGAGCTGAAATTACTATGAATTTTGGGAGGCGAAAAGTGCGTTGGACCTATAGCCAATGTCTAGATTCTTCCTACTAATTTTGTACTCATTATTTCCTACTTTCTTTCTCACTGTTTTGGGACATGTATCATGAACCTATTAGTTCCAACCTTGACTAGTTAAAAAACAAACCACTCCAAGCTTCAAAAAATGTGATCGGAAATAACTGCACCTATAGGTTGGAAATGGGTCATTGATAAGGAATGGGTGGCTCTACCTTACCTGGAGATGCATGTGACTCTTTAAACTTGGGCTATGAACCAATGCATTAGTCCATGCAACACACATGGTTCCTACATTACTGCATCCTTCTACATTAATAGTACATATTCATATAGTGTAGAATGTCGAGAAATTAGTGAGGGACAACCTAATTTCACTGTTCAGTGTAGAAGAAACATTGGGATTTATTATTCATCATCCATGACAAAATTTGCAAATTTTGAATTTCTATTTGCAATCAAAAGCTCTAAGTTAGTTAGGTGTGGCAAAGAAATATAAAATTTATGTGGCATAAAATAGGAGGCAATTTTTACATTTATCCTTGGATGGGGGCAATGAAGGGGGGGGGGGGGGATCCTCTGTGGCCCATCGTGAGTGAGTGGTGATTCAATTTTTTACACTAAACGCTAAAACCATCCTACAAAATAGGTCCTATAGGGGGGATTTAACCTTGGAAAAAATGCAAGATTTAAAAAAAAAATTCACATATGATAAAATTTGAAAATTTAAAATTCATATTTCAATCAAAGTTCTTCAATTTTGTAAGAGAGAGAGAGGTGAAAAACATAAAATTAACAAGGCACAAAATAGTTTCTTTTTTTGTTATTTTAACAATTACCCCAAATAACACAAAAGTCACCCTACATGGCCCACTTTGTCAGACGGGATTATTAGTCCTCCTTTTTATACTAAGTTACTCTTTTTTCTTTTCTTTTCCTCGAAAAAGTATTAACCGTGTGTACTGCTTGTGAGAGCGGAAGTGGTGCAAGTCGGCAGCAGTTCCCGAACTGCTGTTCATGTTCCCTTAGAAGCCTTCACTTTAGTCTGTTTTTCAGGGAACGAGAAGATTGTGAGAATCTTTTAGAACTGTGTGATTTTCTCATGAGATATGGAGAAGCTCCCAAACTGAAATCGTCGGTGTTCTCCCCTTATTACTAGGTGGGTGGTTCAAATGATGATCTCATAAGAATAATACTAGACTCATCAAGGAAAAATTAACTCACGTCGTTTCGTCATTTTCTAACACTCACACAATTTTGTATGAAATTTTAAAGCTTGAAAGGATGAAGTACTTGTTTATGCAATGATGTTTTTGGATAGGGTACCTACCTATGGAATGAGATTCACCATCTTCGAAGCACAAAAATGCTTCAATTTTCATTGGTTGCTCGTAGAAGTTGTGATGTTTTGGGATGAATTTGTAAGTATGTTAATGGAGATTGTGGTGCTTTGAGGTGTTCCTATCTTAACCACTTTAGGATAATTAGAAATGGCATACATGAGCAAATTTCAGTGCATTTTGAGGGAAATGATGTACAATCACTATTTAGTAACCTTGGACCATGTCTTTTTGAGGTGGGATTTTTGCACACCGACTGCTTGCAAGTGTGCTACACAGTTTTGCAATCAAAGGTGGTTTTGAATAAAATAAGGTCCGGCAAAAAATGAATGACTACGAATGGCTATTGGATGCTCTATATATGAACATTGTATTGTAAAAAGACGGAGAAGAAAGATAAATCAATATCAGATCATCCATTGAACTACCTTACATGCTTGGTATGACACCTTTATACCACTTGCAAGTCAAGTATGGATTAGAAGTACTAGTGGCCAAGTGAAATGTGGCTTAGACAACTACGACAACAAGGTATTGTATTTCACTTGTGAGAATTTTGAAATCTTCATAAGAAATTTGATATTAATTCATTTTGAAATAGAGAATTTATGAGGGTGGCAATTTATCAGCACATTTTAAAGTTACGTCCAATCATTTGGCAAAATCAAAGCTTGTAACAAAAAATGTACTTGTTACAAAAATAAGAAAAGAATGTTGATCCAATTTGTTACAAAAATAAGAAAAAGAATGTAGACCCAATTTGTTACAAAAAAATGAAAGATTCCAAAGCCTAAGTTGTTATAAAAAAAAGAATCCCAAACCTATTTTGTTACAAAAATACAAAATGATACCAAAAAACTACCTTGTTTTGGAAAAAAAATCAAGAACCTAGCTTGTAAAAACAAAACAGAATACAAAGTCTAACTTGTTAATACAAAAATATAAAATGAATAAAAGATACTACCTTGTTCTGTAAAAAATTAAACACTATTTGCTAATTGACATGTAATGTTGCAATTCACATTTTTTTCCAATGGCATGATGGATTCCATTTCCGATGGAAACAATGATACCATTCAAGGAAAAATGCAAAGCACAACAATGCAAAGGGAATCTTATTTGCTAATTGACATGTAATGTTGTGGTTCACATTTTTTCTTGATAGTATGGTTGATTTCATTTCCAGTTGAAACATTGATACCCTTTAAGAAAAATTGCAAAGCACAACATTCAAGCTGGGAATCTTATTTGCTAATTGGCATGTAATGTTGTAGTTTACATTCTTTCTCAATACCATGGTTGATTCTGTTTCTAGTGGAAACAACAATATTCTTTAAAAGAATATGAAAACTCAACATTCAAGGGAATCTAATTGTAAGATTTAGGGTAGAGAAGTCATATTTATAACGAAACTCAATATCCGTTATGAATCTTCAAAAGATATGGAACAATTTGAAGATGAGAGCTTGACCGCTCATTGTCAAGACAAAGGAATTGTGTCTAATGTAGAACTTTAGACCTCATTTTGGCATAGTAGAATAACTTTTTTCAAAAAACATTAAGCTATGAAAAGTTAAAAAATTAAGCTAACCTTCATCTCCAAATTTTTTTTGTAAGTTTGAGCCTTCAATCAAAGGTTATGGACAAAATTCAAATAACATGTTTAAAAATGTCAAAGAAAATGTCCCTTCCACCCCTTCTCTTAATTTTGTCCATAACTTTTGATTGAAATCTCAAAAAAAAATTTGAAGATGAATATTAGCGTGATTCCCCATATTTTCTTAGTTCAAATTTCTTTAAAAAAAGTTATTCTACTATGCCAAAATGAAGTCTTCAGTTCTACATTGAACACAATTTCCATCTTTTGACTTAACTAGATATGAGCGTTTTAGCTCTTGCTAATCCTAATTTACATATCCAATATGGGTTGTTTTACCTCCTATCACCTTACTTGTATAAAGAACTTGTCTCCTCAGTTGGATACACTCACAACAAGTGGTTGTTAAATGTATGTGAAGTGATTGTCAAACATGTTTCAATTTTATGATTTCAATGTCAATTTTTTTGAAAAATGATATTTTTAAATACGCAAGTGGATTAAAGAATGCTAGACAAACCTATTGTCAGCTGAGACACACTCTACAACTTAGTGGAGTACGTAGGATAACATTTTTCTGACCGCTCTTGCCATTAGCCAAAGATGTATGCATACTTTCCAAATAGAATACACCTAACAAAAAGCCTTCTACGGGAAAGAGCTTGTATTCACAATGAATACGTAGAACATGTTATTTACTTAGGCATAGTTTCTACCCTTTTATTTTAATTTTTAATTTTTCAATCTCATGATTTGTTCCACAATTTTGCTCCACAACTTTGCCAAGATGTTTATAATTTCATATTTTGCCCAATACATAAAGGAACCAACACAAAAATGTGAAATACTGAAAATCGAGGCCTAAGCATGGTCCACAATCTAAAGGGGTTAAGTGATGCTAAACATGATTAAGAGGGAGAAATAATTATAAATGAATTCTTTCGAAATTGTTGCCAGAGAGTAAAGAATCTGTTTATCTTAAGTCCCACACTAGGGATTTTTTTTTTTAAATACATGGACAATTTCTATTAATAGAGGTCACACTACATTTTTAAGAGCAAAGCAAGTGACACCAAGACTATAATTATATATTATTTTTACAACAAACACAATATTCTAACCAAATTTGATCACAAATAATGAAAATTAATTTTGTGTTTCAAACATGATGATTGTTTATCGTATGAAGTTGCAAATCTTCATATTAATCCTTAAAAGACGAAGCCCGGGTGACATTGGAAATCATTCCTTTTCATTACCGTGTAAATCATTGACTTAAGAAATAGCAAAAGCATTCATTGGAAGTCAAACTACTCTAGGAGACCTCCCCATTTCACAACAAAATTAAAGGATGAATAATTGCATTTTTATCCTACAAGAAGGATTCTTTATCATCCATCGGACACCAAACAACTTCAATGTTCAAGGGTTAAAGTCACGGCACTGAATGTACGCAGCCCCCCTTTCTTCAGCACGACGATAACCCCGTTGCACAAAGCGAGACTACAGGGCAAAAATGCAATTTTATTTTATTTTTTACACATGAAAAAGTTTGCAAATTTTGAATTCATATTTGCAATCAAAGACTCCAAATTAGCTAGATGAGGTCACGAATATATCCTAGACACACCGCAAAATAGGGGGCAAGATTTTTCTTTTATCCCATAGAACTTGCATTTTTATCCTATTGGACCCATTTCATGAGACTAATTTAGAGTCTTGCCTTTCATCACTATATACAAAAGTTTGAAATGCAAATCCTTGCACTAATCATTCTATTTTTTTATTTTAAAAAACATGAAAATAATTTTTGTATCAAAATGGGTATAAGAAACTAAGTTCAAATCTTGCAATAATACAAATATTTTTTATATCCAAAACCATACTTAGTCATTGTATACAATAACTTCACATTAACCCCTAAAGTTCCTTGACTATCCTTTGAAAAGAGGCAAGCATGTCTTGTTTCTACAATTTCTTTTTACCCCCCTTTTGGAAAAATCTAGAGCCGTTGATGTGTTACAAAAAAATTCAGCCCCCCTTTTCAAGCAATTGATTTGAATTGCACAAAGAAATTAAAACTAAATGAAATGTGAGTATTAAATGAGGCCAAACAAAAGAGAGAAGGTGGTTGTTTATGTCCGGGGGAATGTGAAATGTTGGTGGTAGACTGGCTCATTGTCATTGTGCGATGACGCTTATGAGCCTACTGACAAAATGATTGTCTTGAGAAGAGGCTTCCTTTCCAATCTTCTGACTTCCTTGCATGGTCTTCTCCAAGCATTCTTGGATACTTTGTCTCTCTATGCAAGCAATATTTGATGTTTCCTATTTTTGAATGCCATTTTTAATGCAACATGTTGAGTCCTATGATTTGTTGTTTTTTCTTATTGTGCAGCACGACTAAGCTATCTATGGAAGAAGACAAAGAAAAATACAAAATGTGGGCCAAAGATGAAACATAACGCCTTGAAGATTCTTATAAGTCTTCAACTTTTATTTGCTTCTATATTGTTTTGTATTCTTCTTAAAAATTCAATCATTTTGATATT
The DNA here is from genome assembly GCA_951230915.1 of Antitrichia curtipendula. Classification (NCBI taxonomy): domain Eukaryota; kingdom Viridiplantae; phylum Streptophyta; class Bryopsida; order Hypnales; family Leucodontaceae; genus Antitrichia; species Antitrichia curtipendula. Next base: position 23,013,993 of record OX579641.1, on the reverse strand, counting down.
ATTTTTAAAAGTAGTCAATCAACTTGATGCATGTAGAGAAGGATTTGACGATGCAATATTTGATTAGTCAATTTGCACCACTGCATAGAGATGAATATTTGGAAGGATTAGGATTTGGCAATTTGTATCTCAATTTGTAAGGGTGTTGATGCTTTGGACTGCGGTGGAGTGGGATGCTCATGAATGCTCATGAATTTTGTGTAAGAAGTTTAGTATTAGAGTGTGATTGATTTTCAATGCTCAAATTTTATGATCCCAGTATAATTATTATTTGGTGGTCTTTGTTATTTTTTTTGTTAATTAATGCTTCTTAATTCACTTGTTTATATATTTATGAATGTGTTTCCTTTACATCTACAAACAATTTCAAGAGTCAGATGGAGACAAAGAAAGAGAAAGAAATATGAAATTGAAGAAACTATGTTGAAGAGATTAGGGTTTAGGATTGAATATAAAAATTTACATTAAATAAAAAAATGCAGAATTGAATTTTTTAATATAACTTAGGATTTGTTGTGCAAAGAAAGGAATTGAGGAAGAAAGTCAATTTGGAGATTGATTGTTTCAACATAGGAAATTGGAAATGATTTTTGTCTAATGGCTACATGCTACATGTGCAGTATCATCTCAGAAGAGGCACTAATTGCCTCTACCACAACAATACTACTATGTTATTACCAAAAACGCTCCAAAACTCCCATTTCTAGTACATGTACCAAATTTTTTTTTAAATCACTTTTGAATACATATAATGGTAGGATATTGTAGTACACTGGTTTGAAGAGATGTGAAAAAAATTCAGAAATTTCCAGTGTGTAGATTGCAAGATATTAACCTTTCAAGTGACAAAAACCCTTTTTTTGGCATTGCCAAAAACCAAGCAATTGCACATTTGCACTTCACAAGGTCACATTTGTATCCAAAAATGTCCATTTTGGTGGTCCTTCTTTGGATTCATTCTTGAAGGCAATTTGGCTACATGCTTAAATTTTTTGGAGATCATTTGGAATTGTACAACATATAGGAAAAAATTAGTAAGTAAAAAAAAACAGATAATGATTCAAAATACTAAATTGTTGATAATATAATTATGGAAATGAAAAATGCCAATTTCAATGGTTGCAATGTTGTAATAAACACATTCTATGTTTGTTTGATTTTAAAATACAGAAAATTGAATTAACCTCTAAGGGACCAAACTGCGTTTTTTGGCAATATTGCGATCTTGGGCAGCTTACTACGAATAGATTTTTTATTTTTTTCTTTGAAATTTTCACACAACATGCGCCCAAGGAGTAGCTACAAGGCCCAACAATTTTCATAACTTTTGACTACATGGTCAAAAAGTTATTATATGATATTTAGTTTTTATTGCTTAGTAGGCAGCCCGATAGCAAAAACATCTTCATTAAAAATTGCTTAATCTTAAAATAAAATTTTGAAATTAGTTCTTTAGATTTCTTTATATATAGAAAGTTTCTAATCATTCCATTTTGATTAATGAAATGAAAGTTATAAAGTGTTTTAGTTGTGGGTAGTTTACAGGTAGTTATGAAATTTAAACTTTAAAATAAACTTTGAAATCTTGTATTGAACTCAATTTTCAATCTTTTTGAAGTAAAAAATAAAAAATAAGGCATACATAGTTTATTACAACATTACAACCATTGGGATTGGCATTTTTCAATTTCATAAATAAATTATCAACAATTTAATATTTTGAATCATTATCTAGATCTTTCTGTTTACTATTTTTTTCCTTTATGTTGTACAAGTACAAATGATCTCCAAATTTTCAAGCATGTATCCAACTCGCCTTCAAAAATGAATCCATAGAAGCTCCACCAACATGGACATTTTTTGATACAAATGTGACCTTGTGAAGTGTAATTGCCCATTTTTTTGCAGGGATAGAAAATGGGGTTTGTCACTTTAACCCCTAAAAGACCGTGCCTATGTCCCCTTGGGGGACAATTTGGATCCTTGTAGGTTCCTATGACCTCAAGTTTTAGTGAATTTTTTTGAGATTTTTTGAGGTTGTACAGTTTTGAAAGAGCTTCATGGATATATAATTTTTATTTCAATTGGTGCCTGAGAGAAAAAGAGAGGTTGACGGGCAACACAAAAAATCACAAAAAGTCAAAATAATAAAAAAAAAATCCTAAAACTATATATTTTTGTCTACATTTGAAGCCTTGATTCATTCTATTTGGATTAGTGATGAGAAAGTTATGGACAATCTTAGTTTTTTGGGCAATCTAAGCATCTTCTTGAAAAAATAACTTTTAGGATTCATTTTTGAATGCTATTTTTACAATTTTCCAAAAAAAACTATTGGACAGGGTTGTATTTGCTTTCTATAACAATATCACCATTGGAATTATTGTATTTCAATTTAATCTTAGAGCTATTAAAAATTTAGTTTTTCCTTCAATCTTGAACCTACTTCTACTTAACAATTTTTAAATGAGTAACAATTAAGTGTTTTATTCTTGAATTTATTTTTCTAGACTCTCATCTCAAGTATTCAACATAAAACTTAGAAAATCAAAATCTGTAGTACAAAAAATTTAAGTTAAAAAGATTCAAAGTCAAATAATCTAGTTAAGCAAGTTGCAGAAAAACTTGTTTTCTTCACTTTGGATGCAAATATCTATGTGGCTAAAGTTTTTGAAATTTCTTACATACATTCTTAGACTATTTTAATATAAGATCCTATAGTTAGATATGCAAGAAAAATAATTTTTAAATTTTTATTTTCTTTTTGCAATAGAAATGGCGTTTTTTAGTGTGTTTTGATGGAGAAAAGGCCTCGGTCCTTTAGGGGTCAAATGCTAATATCTTGCAATCTACATTGTGGAAATTTTTGAAATATTTTCCATATCATTTCTAACGAGTGTACTACACTTTTGAAAAAAAAAATTGGATACATAACCATAAATAAAAAATCATTTTTTAGACAACTTAAAAAAAAAAATAGAGGGTCCAAAATTATTTCTAACTATACAATGTAGCTTTTTCTTCAAAAATTTGTAACTAACTGTTATCATCAAACAAAAATATAAATAATTCAAAACATAAACTTTCAAAGTAGAAAAATCTATTCAATTTCTTTTTGTATTCTTTAAATTAAATCTTAAGAATTGAATAGGGGGTCCAAAATCTTCGCCACACGTGGTTTGCATAAAGGCATAGAGTGACCCACCCGAGCTTCCATCTCATAGATCAAAATGGAATGATTTAAAGCTTTCCATGTATATATAAATCTGCAGAACCAATTTCAATTTTTTTTTTCCTTAAATGATTTTGAAAGAAGTTTTTTTTGTTGCTTGGGCTCCATGTCCAACAATAAAAATTACATATCATATAATAAATTTTAACCATGTAATTAAAAATTAAGAAAACAATTGGGCCTTAAAGCTTGTCTTTGGACACATGTTGTGTAGAAATTTTTTAAGAAAAAAAATAAAAATTCCGTTTGTAATGAGCTGCCCAAATTGCTATATTACAAATGTGTTGTTTAATCCTTTCCTCTTTTAGAGGTTAAAATTTAGGCCCCAAACATGGAAATCTCCAATCCTGCGTACCTGCCCAAAATATCTATGTTGATCATACATGTATTCTATTTATTTTTTAAAGACAAAAAGAACACCCTATTCTGGTCAAAATTGGGAGTTTGGCCTCAAGCTATTGCTAAATTTAAAAAAAAGAAATCTACATAAAGAAAAGTGTGAGAAAAGTTGAAAGCAACTGAAATTATATTTTTTTGATAAAGTATGAATTTTTTATAAATTTTTGAAGTGTTCAGTGCATCATAATTAAAAAGATTGTAAACTACCTCAAAACCAACAAGATTTGAATCCATGATGCTCATCTTATTCACCTAAAGTATTTATAATATTTTTTAACATAGAAGGCCTAAGAAGTAAATTCTTACAATGAATTCACATTGAAAAACTTGAAAGTTCCTAATGAGGTCACTAATCACTCCGTTATTGTCAAGATAGTCATGCAATGTCCTTAATTTCAAACATTTTGTCCTATTAAAAGATCATTTTGGAATAAAGAGAGTATATTTCATAGTCTTTGGTTAGAAATGGATTACAATTGATAGTGAAAGCATTTCTACTATAAATCTACCATAGATTGAAATGGTTTTGCCTTAGCCCCTAAAAGTCTTTGCCTTCTAAAGTAGATGCAAATTTCATGATAACGTTCAAAGTATCCATTTTTAGATTTGATTTAAACATCTAAAATGAAGCCTACTAAGTTGTCTCTCTAATCCATTTCAAAACTTCAAATAAACTCAAAACTTCAATGAGTTATTGCAATTGGAAATCCACGTGTCAGAATCAAAATAATGCAATATTCTCTATGTCATTTGTATTTTCTTCTTTAAATTTTATTTCCAATTTTAAATTACAAAATATCATCTCCCATTCTAATCTTCATTTTTAGTCAAAATTCCAAGTTATTGTTATTGTAATATATATTCTAACTAAGACAATGTTATATATATTATTATACTTTAAAAAATTAAAATAATTTGATTTCCAACAAGAAGTCTAGAAAAATTACAATCTATAGAAAAAGTGTTTCTCTCAAATATGAAAATTATGAAAAATTTTATTAGTCATTTTTATAAAGGCTACATTTAGTTTAATAGTGGTGATTTGAATGTAGGTTTTCACTAAATTTTTTTCAGAAGTAAGATAAAGTACAATTACTTCAAAAAAATTAGAACTACTATTCATGGCTAATTTTACCTCTTTGACAAATTTCAAATTAAATGGATTTTTTCTATTAAATTTAACAATATATTTTTGCTCAAAAGTTTAAAATCATAACAATGATGTTTTACTAGGGCTCTACTATTCTTTGTGCTACTAGTGATGCCCATTGAAGGTTGAAAATTTCATGTCCCTGCTTTTAGATTGGGAGACCTTAGAAGGAGGGGAAATTTGACCTTCATGTAGATGTGGAAACTCCAAAAGAATGGTCCTTGTAAGGTAGAAGGTCCAGAAAGCGCCCATCTAAGGGAAATCAGGCCTTTCTGGAGATCTTAGAGGACTTCAATTTTTTTGCCCTTTTTTTCAGTGGAAGAGAATTTGAAGATGGCGCTCTGCTGATTTTTTCAGAATTTTTGGAGTCAAAATGAAAGTACAGCAAATTTTTAAAGGCTAATGTTAGTAGGGCTCTATTCTTGTTCCTAGATACTGCACTAATGAACAAGACAACATGCTAGAAAAGATCAAGTGGTTGTAAAAACCAATTAATAGGATGGGTAAAACCGTTCATGCAAAGCTTTTAAAGCATCCAACACAAGTCAGAAATTTAGAAATTCTCTAGTGATTTAATAATCATGCAAACTACATCCTCTGATTCGAAGTGCTGTGACTTCTGCATCCGATGTTCAAATTCAATAAAATTTGTTGGAGAATTTGCGCTCTTTCTTCTAGTTTGTGTGGTCAAATTTTCAGGTGAGCCAATCTAAGTTCGCAGTTTCCATTTGACTCCTTCAAATTGCATTTCATGACTGCAACTTCGGGGGCTTGTATCTCCTTCATCCAAAGTTTTCTTTAAATAAAATTTGTTGTATTATGTTTGCCTTGAAGTGCTGTTGTTGTGGAAAAAATTTCATGTCAATTGAAGTTGTCTTGAATGTTTGGGAGCAATTCAAACTTTAAAATCCCAACATTTTTTATTTACAGTGAACTTTGGCAGCTTGTTACTTCTTCATACAATGTCCGTTTCCAATAAATGTTTTTGGAGAAGTTGCGCATACTAGTCTAGTTTGTGTGGTTAAAATTTCAGAGCAATCCAAGAAGTTATGAGTGACTGAGAGGCATTTTAGTAAAAGAGAGTTCAGCTACAGATGTTTTTTTTGCAATTTCTAGACATTTCAAAGCCATTTTGCAGACCTTACCAGATTTAGGTTCTTATTGTGAGTAAAATCAATCATGATAGTGAACCATCTCACTTGTTCCATAACCTAAAATCATTCACATGGGATGGCAGTTCCTCATCGCAAAAAGTTAATTCCATTTCAACACCCATGTGCACTGTTTTAGAGCCTTTTGTAGGGGTGGTTCTTAAAGCCTGAGCGTGAGCCATTATACAGCCTCCTCTCATAATAGGTTGCCTTCTTGTGGAGAACAAATTTGCAGTGGAACAACCATTACAAAAAATATGAGGCCTCAATAAGGCTGTGAGTGCTGATTTTCGGGACCCGCGGGGTGCAATTACGGGAAAAATAAATGTGAAAAAAATTGAAAAAATTGAAAAAAAAAAATTCCGAAAAAAAAAGGAATTTTTTTGAAAATGACGTGGCGCTGACGTGGCGCAGACGTGGTGCTGTCAGCGATGACGTGGTCGAAATGCAACCACATCAGATTTTCAGTTTTCAATTTTTTTCCCCCATAATATCACCACAGGGGGTCCAGGCTTAGCGGCCTTGTTGAGGCCTCATATTTTTTGTAATGAAACTTGACCAAAGCATGAAATAACTCATTTCATGTTTGAGTTACTTTACAATGATCATGGAAGTGGGTTGATCACATGTGCCAATAGGTAAAGCAATTTTTATTGGAAGTGATCATTGTTGAGGATTAAATTTTTCTTTCTTAATAGATTATATGCTAATTTATATATATATAATAATTGATTCATTTTATTTAGATTAATATTGTAAAAATTATGGACCATCTTGTCTTGCAAACAATTATAACATCTTTTAGAGAAAATAACATATTGGATCTACTTTTGAACTCAACTTTTTTTTAAAATTGAAAAAAATAAATTACACAAAGTTTAGTTTTTAGTGTTCAACATTCCTGTACAATATTGATGGATACTTAATGAATTGCTTACTCTCATTTGAAATTTTTTTTTCTCAAACAAATCTTTTGAATTTCAACCCTTTCAATCTCCCTTTGACATTATTTTTTGAGAAAAAATAATTTCAATACATTGCGATTCTTTCATCAATCAGTAACAATGACTAATATGACCATAATCAAAGATACACCTCGAAGCACTTTAAATATGGAATCTAGTGGAAATAAATTGTAAATATCAATAATGGAGCTCAACATGCAAGATGGATTACAAATTGAATTGAATTGAAAATTGCATGTGATTGAATGGTATAATGCATTAATGCAAGAATCAATTCAAAGAAACTTGTCATACTCGATTTCATTGACCTACTGTAGTTCACTACATACAAGCAAAGCCCCAAGTAGACATTGAAGGTAGTTGGTCACCCTAGCACAAGGTTCTCTTGTCAGACATGTTCAAGGGTGTTTGTGACATGTTGGACATCTGACGTCGCGTGTCGTATAGGACAAGTGTCACGTTGAAATTTAGGGTTTCAATTTTTAAAACCCTGGGCTGCTCGAATTTGTCTTACGTGGCTGGTTGTCAAGAGTGACGTGGAAAGAGAGAACCACATCATCTAGGGCGACTTCGGATTTAGGATGTAGGGCGACTTTGGATATGTCTAGGTGACCGCGCCACCAGAAAGGGCGACTTCAGGTACGTTTGGGCAACCGCAGCTCTAGGAAAGGCGACTTTGGGTTCGTCTGGGCGACCGCGGCTCTAGGAAAGGCAACCATGGCTCTAAGTTAATCCACAGTCGCCCCTCCACGTTAGACCTGCACGTACTCGTGAATGTGCCAGACGACCGCCATATAGCGTCCAGGTGGTCTGGGCAGTGGAAGAATTTTTTTGAAAAAGTCAAAGGTCAATTTGATGTTGTTGAACGTTGCGGAGGCTCTATTGGGCGTCACGTGACATTAGGGACGTCGCGTGTCACAATGTTCGGGAAGACAACCCTACCCTTGCATGATCCTTGTAGTAAAATTTGAGAAAATTTCTATGGATTTTGTGGCATTGTTTTCTACTCAATGATTATCTAATTGTAATAAATAAAACATTCTTATTTTTTTTATTAGCAATAGTTAAATACAAAATAAGACAAATTTATAAGTAGAAACAAATTTAGGACTAAAATAACTTCAAATTTCAAAGGTTAAAATTATATATATTTTAAAAATATTGCAATTTTTGATAAAGGGCCACACATTATATGAAGTAATAGTCATGGTTGCACTTGTCTTCAATGTCTTGTTTCATTTCATTGTAAATTTTAGTTGTTTGGCTTTATATTTCCATAGCCATGTCATGGTTTCATCTCATTGAATTAGTTGCTTGGCTTCATGATTCTATAGCCAAGTCATGTATAAGTGACACTTTGCACCTAACACACTCCATATTTGTCATTAACAATACATATATATATCTAGGCTAAATTAGTTCCAATCTAAATTTGTCATTGGAATTACAAAACTAATAGAATTTTTTTGCATTAATAGATAATACAAAATCTTATATAATCAAAATTATACATTCAAATTTAACTAAAATTTAAAAGTCTAAATTAAAGTCAAACGTGAAGTTTGAATATGCAGCAATGGAACTTATCTCTTAGAGGATAATTTTGTATTAGCTTTTACATAGTTTAAGCACAAAACTATTTTAATCCAGGAGAGGTTTGTACTAGTTATATCAATTAGTAATTCAACAACAATGGCTTATTAAATATATATAGATGTACACGATTGGGTAGCCATTTTTTGACACAGAAAATAAATAGTTTTGGTTTGGCTTGAATTTGCATCCAAAAATTACCAAATTATAAATTTATCCAAATTATCCCAATTTTCAAATCATTTGTTTTCCTTCACTTTCCACAAAAGTTCTCTGCCCCTAGATAACTCACTTTTTAGAATGAACAATACATGCCAAACACACTCTTTGTAGTTTCTATTTTCTTTTTATTATTTTTTTCTGTATCTAAAAGTTGCAATGTTGGTCATGTCTATTAAAAAAGGAAATTTTTTAAAATAAATGCTTAGTAGCCATTAAAATTTGGTACAATTTGCAGCATCTTATTGAATTATTTTTGCCTTTTTTAATTCAATAAGAATGTTCTATTGTAGTGTAAGCTTAGTAAAATGAACAAATAAGTTTACTTCATTGTAAGTAGTAGTTCCTTGTGCAATTAGACATTAAATTGCAGTAATGTATAGGACCCTAACATTCTTGTAATTTTTGTAGGCAATTGCAAGGAATTATTGTTTTTTTATTTTGTTTTTCCACTTGGAAGATGACTTTTCTTGCAATATTTTAAAATTAATTTAATATGGTTATTGCAATTCCTAATATAAATATGGTCAAATTTTTTACTACTAAGTAGATAATACCTTGGTTAGATCAAATATAGAATAATTGTATTAATAAAGAATTAGTAACTGCAAATGTTCGAGATTTTTTGGGTCTGTGAAACTACATACAAAATGAAGATTAAATTGTTGTTTAAATTATTTTGAAATTCAAATTTCAAATTTTGGATATTTAAAAATTTAGATTATGTTTAGAATTGTCATATTCATTTTCATTCTAAATTTGAGCCACCTAGTAAAGAAAATCTCTTTCATTATTTCAATAAAAACATGGACGAGTGTTTAATGTTTAATTTACAATAGTTACAATATTTCTTGCAATTTTGTTCATTACATAAAGAAGGATGTGCAAGATGTTTATATTGAATCATTTTGTAGAGTGCAAGAGATTTGTATTTATTTATTAATATTTTATTAAAATTGATTATGAAGAATAAAGTCACTTAATTAAAAGTGGAGGAAACTCACACTTTACATTGATTTTTTTTTCAAGTTCTCTATCTTGCCACTTCTTCATTTCTCTTCAAGCAAACCAATTTCTCATCTTGCTTTTAAAAATAAATTGTTCAGTTTATTTTTTATTTCAATCACTTTCTTATATAATGTTAACTTAAATCTATTTTTTCATCTTCAATAAAAAAAATGATAGGTTTGGCAACTAATGATGCTAGCATATGATTATAGAAATGCAAGCATATGAGCCTTGGGCCTAGGTATGAGTAGATAACCTACACCCATTAAGGATGTTTATAACATAAACAACTATAATATAGGTATCTAGAACATAGATATTCTATAATCATGGAAGGTTTCTATGATATAGACACCTAGATCATAAGTGTCTAGACTCCCAAGCTCATGTGCTCTTGATCCTAGTCTCACATAATTATTAATACAATAGCAATTCTATTTTAGCAACTATTCATTATAGTTTGTATAGTTGGGGTTAACCCCTAAAGTTCTATGACTATGTTTTCACCAAAAACACTCCAAAATTGCCATTTTTAGTACAAGTACCAAATTTTTGAAAAAAAACTTTTTTGACACATGTAACTGTAGGATCTTATAGTAAATTAGTTTTAGAAGATGTCAAAAAAATTTAAGAATTTTCCATCATGCGGATTGGAAGATATTAGCATTTGAATTGGCAAATATCTTTTTTTTGTCCCTACAAAAAACAGGGCAGCTGCACTTCACAAGGTCACATTTGTATGAAAAAATGCCCAAAATTGTGGTGCATCTTTGAGTTTTTTTTCCTAAACAAGTTCTCTACATGCTTAAAATTTTTCAAATCATTTGATATTGTACAACATATACAAAAACATAGTAAGTAGCAAGAAGTAGAGAATGATCCAAAATACTAAAGTGTTAAGAATTTAATTATGGAATTGAAAAATGTAAATCCCAATGTTAATAAACAACCTACATCCTATGAAATTTTTTTTTCAAAAAATATTAAAAATTGAGTTAAATAAACAACTTCAAAGTTTATTTCAGAGTAGAGAATCTATAACTGCCCACAAACTAAAAATCCTCATAACTTTTGATTCATTGGTCGAAATGGAATGATTCAAAGCTTTTCACGTATATATAACTCTAGAAAACCAATTTCAAATTTTTATTTTTGAAAAAAGTGATTTTTTCTAATCTGCCCGGATTGCCCAGTTATGAAAAAAAGTAACATATTTGGCCATAACTTTTGACTCTTATTTCCAAATGTCATGAAATTTGGTGCATATGAAAGGTACTCCTCGCGGCCACCTTCTATTAAAATTTCAGCCAAAAATATGAAAATCTATAGACACAAGTACTTGCCCAAATTTTTTATACTGCCCAAAACCACATGCTGGTCCTTTAGGGGTTAATGATCCTTGATGTGAATTCCTAGTGTTCAACTCTAGAGGCATACTATGCATTTGACTCGTTCAAATGTTAATGTCTAACTTACCTCTGATTGGATGGTATCCTTGGTGGATTTATTTTACTTGTAAAATTTAAACCACCATTTTATCCCCTAAAAATTAAGAGTGGACATAAAAAATCGGATCAAATAATAATGAACACGAGTTCAAACAATGTTCAAATAAGTTGAGTAAAATTAGAGGTAAGAATGTGAGCAACCTCCTACATAGACAATTGCAATTCACCATTTTAGGATGTTTGCATTTAATTGTTTAAAAAAAATAACCTCTATATTTTTATTTTTTCAATTCATATTTTTTTTCTTATAAATACTAAAAGTACAATTCAGCTATGAATAATGTTTAAATATTATTATGTTTTGAAGCTCAAAGTTGCATCAAAATACTCTCTTTCAAAGCATGACTATTATCTTTATTTATGGGGGTCTTCAAACTAATTAAACCATTAATTTTTATTGCTAATTTATCAAATATGTTTTTGTATTATTTAGTGTAAAAATCCACATAGATAGCAAAGATGACAGTGCATAAACTTAAAAAGACAAGTTTTATTTAACCTGCCTTTCAAAAGATGCATTTGTATTTCATTTTTTTTTGTAAAGAATGCATGCATTCCACGACTTGCGCATTTTTTTACAACATATTGGAAATGACTATTGTGATTGCCTAAGTAAAATGTTTTAGATTATTTTTTAATATTTAAAAATAACCATTGAGAAGAAAAAAGTGTATGTGATGAAACTTAAATTGCTAAATACTTTAAAATGAAATTGAAAAAGACTAATATGAAAATGGAAAATGCTTTAGTTAGCAAGAAATATTCTATGCTTTTGTTTTTATTTGATAGTATCAATAATTGAGCTCAAAAAAAAAATTTATGTTTTTAATTCTACCAAAATTGCGTGCAAAATGAAACTCCTCATAAGTCATAACTTCCATCTCATTAGTTGGGATGAAATGATTCTCAACTTTATTTACAATTCAAAGTCTATATTATAGATGATGAATGTAGGGTGATCATATTTTGATAAAAAAACGCTTCATTGGCATTCAAAATATTATTCAAATCTCTAAAAATCAACCTTTCTCATAATGAAAGTGATGTAAAAATTATACTTTTACAAATCCAAGCCCAAGAAGAAACTTTTGCACAACCTTACTACACAAGCAATATTTAGTGATACTCATGGTTAAGTATTGTAAACACCAATATATTTGTATTTTTATCACTATTGCAAATGCTATCAAGAATAGAGAAGGATTTGATGATATAATTTGTAAAAGTATTTAAGAGAAGTGTCACTTATATAGTTATTTAGGCGATACAATATACCATATGGAATTAAATATATATAATAATAATTATACTAGCCAAATGCTTATCACAAAGTTATATTTCTCTTTACATATTTTTAGATTTTTTTAGAAGTAGCAACTTGGACATTAACAATTGGAACGCATCTCCTCACTTTCCTCAATGTGTCACCCCTTTTGAATGGAAATTCAATTGATTTTTTTTTAATTCTTTCCTTTTAATTCAGATGGTCATTATTTTTCCAAAAATGAAGAAGAAAATTCATTATTAAAAGAATGAAAGCCAAAATATAAAATATTCAAAAATAAATTTGGAGGTTTATGAAACGTCTGGGAGGCTTAAATATGGCCTTTCGAAGACAAAAAATAGTTTTTTCAATTAATTTTATGGGGGACTTGGTTGAGTTCTTTTGCATGAACGTGGAATTGAAATTCTCTCTTTGTAGAATTGTTGAGTTTTCCACATAGGAAGATGCTTAATTCCTAAATCTCAAAGCTATATTTTTTTGCAACTCCAAGCTCTTTGCTCTTGATATGAATTCTAGACATAATTTTTTTAATTTTTGAGTTTGAATTCAACTAATAAAATGAAATTAATGAAGTGTAGTTCTACTTCAACTTGAAAATATGAAAAATTCTTGAAATATTTATTGCAATTTGAACTTTGGGGCTATAACCACGGTCTACTGATTAAAAAAATTAAAGACATACACATTAAATTATTTTATACCATGATATTCTACAATATTACATACTCTTTGATTTTTTTAACTGTTTTTTTGTTTGATATGAATTTTTCTTCACTTTATTGTTACAAATATCATTGTAATTTCAAATTTTTCAAAAAAAACTAATTTTCTTTAGATTCAAAGAAGACACATGACTTCATCCCAAAAGAAAAATTAAAAAATTCATTCATCAATAGTCAAAAAATGAAAATTTCTAGAGTAAAAAGATTTAAAGTTCATTTCTATGGTCATATAGTAGTCCTTTTTTTTGAAGTTCAACCTAGAGTATTCAAAGACTACTCCCCAATGCATTCAGCTCACTAACAATTCCAGGTGTGGGGTTTGGGATAATTTTTGAGTTTTACAAACTATTTTCCCCCCAAAGGCCCAAACTGCATTTTTTGACAACATAGCAATTTTAGGCAGCTCACTACAAATGAAAATTTATTTTCTTTTCTTTAAAATTTTTATGCAACATGTGCCAAAGAAGTAGCTTAAAGGCCCAATAATTTTCATAGCTTTTGATTTCATGTTTAAAAATTTAGTGTAAGATAAGTAATTTTCTATGAGCTACAGGCAACGTAAGCAACTCAAAAATTCTTTAAAAAATCATACTAAAAATAAAAAAGTTATAAATTAGTCCTGTAGATTTACATATATGTGGAAAGGGTTGAATCATTCCATTTTGATTTATAAGATGAAAGTTACGAGGAGTTATAGTTTGCAAGTAGTTAAGGAATCTCTATCCTAAAATAAACTTTGAAAGAAGTCCTTTATTTAACTCAATTTTCTATATTTTTTGAAAAAAATAAAATCATAGGATGTATTTATTACAACATTTCAACCACTGGGATTGGTATTTTTCAATTCCATAACTAAATTATCAATAATTTAGTATTTTGAATCATTCTCTACTTATTTCTACTCATTAATCTTTACCTATAAGTTTTACAATTCCAAATGATCCCAAATTTTTCAAGCATGTAACCAACTTGCCTTCAAGAATGAATCCAAAGAAGCACCAACAACATGGACATTTTTTGATACAAATGTGACCTTGTGAAGTGCACTTGCCTTGGATTTTGTAGGGATTTTGAGACTTTGAAGGGTAATATTTTGCAATCTGTACGATGGAATTTTTTGAATATTTTTTCAGATCTTCTCAAACTAGTGTACTACAAGATCCTATGGTTATATGTGCCTATTCTATTTATTTATTCAAAAATTTGGTAATTGTACTAGAAATTGCAGTTTTGGAGCGTTTTTGGTGAAAATGTAGTCAAACAACTTTAGGGGTTGAAACATTTTTTCAAATATCAATTCTAGTTATTTTTTCTATTTTTACTAGAAATGAAAATTTTACGAATTTTTTCACCAATCTTTTTTCAATGTTTTCAAGTTACAATTGTTTTCTCCCCCCAATTTCATCGTCTAATTGAACTCTAATTGAACTTTGAACTACTGTACGCTCACCTTGGTGTTGAATTAGTTTAATATTGGAATTTGGACAATTCCAAAGTTTGATTTTCTTTTCTTGGCTTTGGACACTTTGCTCTTTCTAATTTTAGATAGTTTTTTTCTTTTAATGTAAATGTGTTATTTTTTCTAAAAATATTCCAGAATATTTGTTTGGATATTTAGAATTAGCAACAATGAAATTTTCTCAGATTTGTACAAATTTTTAACATTTTACACACGATCCAAATTTTCCCTTACTTAATTCCGAAACTGACCTACACGTACGGTAGCCGCCACGACTTGACGACTCTCTCAAGCAAATACAGATCCCCAACTCACACACGTGGCGCACACACGTGGATCCCAGATCCCAGGAGCTCCCCAGGTCACCACGTGGAATGAAAAATTGGTCAAAGGCGTGTCCAGAACTCCAGATCAGGAGAACCGATGCTCGCATTGCTCCGTCTTTCCGTCCCCCTCGCGGCCCCGCCCGTTTTCCCATTCAGGGAAGTCCTGGTTTAGAACAAACTAAAATTATGGCCTGCTTTCGTCCCACAGGCTTCTTGTTGCGACCGTTGTTGCCACAGCCTTCTAAATCGAACTGCTCCTGTAACTCTATACCACTGTAAGTTAATAATACCACTCTATTCAGTTCCCCATTGATCAAGATTCAGAACCTTCTGTTTGCAGACTGTGTGGAGGATCATGCGCAAAGGATATCTCTTCCGAAATGCACCTTGCCATCGGCTTCACAAGTCAGTGATGCCATTCACTGCTGGCCAGGCTGATCATCATCATATATACACTGCACAGTGCTGGAGTTGGACTGCCTGTCAGCGCCAGCAGTGGGCATTAGACTACTATTTGCTTTGCTTTTCGTTGATCTGTAGTCCCACTTGCGTTCAGTTTACCCCGTGTGCCTTTTGATTCGGTCGACCATTGAATTTCCAGAGAGAAGGCCCAGAAAGACACCACCATGGGAGGCTTCAGTTTACCCCGTCATTAGCTAGAAACGACATTTGAGGCCCAACCCTGGATTTGCGAATCTTTCTTAACTTACATGGGCAATTAGGCATCGCAGAGCTTGTACAGTTGACCAATCAATAAAGAGTTTCAAGGGCAACAGGCAGCCTCAAAGACATAAGTATTGCACAAAAAACATTAACGGACTGGAACCCACACATTCAGTGAGATTATCATTTGAAATACTCCGGAGTACAAAAGTTTGGTAACTGGTGGATACAATATTAAAGTTGCTTTATCACACTTGTGGAGCCCATAGTTATCGTAGTGTGCACACAATGTATTTTCATTCTCCGATTCGTCGTGTTCATTGACAATTCCGTCTACGTTGCCCGAGTTGTAAGGTTGACTGTCCTTGTGATGTGTTTCTTATTCCATTTGTCGTAGTCTGAGCTGTGTCGACATTGGCGAGTCAAGAGAGTGGGAAATTCAATCGTACTTTTACCCATGCCAGCAAATTTTGACACAATCTAATTACTGACAGCTTCCTAACTTATGTGAGTGGCGTTTCAGATTAGTTCATTTGCACCTCACCCCACAACTTCCTGTTCGGTTCAAAACTCACAAGTCCTGGGAAGCTACATCCTGGGAAGCTGGACCCAATAATAGCGACGATCGGTGGATCCTCCTCCGGATACAGAGATCCTTTGCTGGTGAGCCATGATCCATGAACCTTTACGGAATAGTCATAGAATATCCGAGAATCTGTAAGCCCCAAGGCCCAAGGAGTACGATCCACAGGCATATCCCAAACGAACTCCAGAATATTCCTTGTACTGCAAAACTGGCAGCGTTTTTGAACCCAAACCTGACGGGTACAGGAACGTTGGGAACACTCACGTTCTGAGAGCCTCTTAAGTGAGATCATAGTGGGACGTCAGTCTCTCAACTGATTCTCGTCAGGGACGGAAGAATTCAATAAAAAATAAAATAATAATAATTTAAAATAAATAAATAAATAAAATGGTTGAAAGGAGGGAGCAATGAGAGGAGAGGAGTGAGTGCCAATCATGGTTGCGGCCCAGGAACAGGTGCAGAGGAATCGTCCAGGATATTCACGGGAGTCTCTGACGATGCATATAATACTCGCACTCATGTGATCCTGGTACCGGTGGATATACCTGCATATTCCTTGCTCCTTTTCCCCCGAGCCCAAAGGACTGCCAGTAGTACATTCAACATACCTGCATATTCTACCAGCCCTATGGGTGGGGTTGGAAGATGTTTGTCCGCCGGACGACCGGGCCTGGTACCATCCCAGGGCGGGATCATCATGCTCGCAGCCTGATTCGATTTCAGTCCTTTGATTCCTCCTTTGCTGAAATCCAGTCAAGCATGGTGATGCGATCATCGGCACCCGTGTGAGGGACGGGTTGGTCTCGCGAGGGTAGGACGGTGCTCACACTCGTGGTTCCAAATCTGCGGTAACGTTTTGTTTCTTGAGACGTCTGTGGTGACTTTGTTGCAACGCTGTTGTGACCCGGTTGCGACGTCTGTAGTAATAGTCATGGCAACGGAGCTTTGTGCTCACTGGAGCGCAGAATTCTCTTGTAGGTAAGATACTGTAGTGTCTGTGGTGTGGCTACTCTACGGGTGCTCGGTTGCTCTGGTTTTCGGTTTTCAGCGGAACGTGGAACCTCCTTTTGGGAGACGTGGAATCCCCTTCAGTGGCCTTGGGGTTTCGAGAGATTCTTCCTCGTTGTTGTGGCAATCAAAGTGTGAAGGAAACGCATTGCGTTGCGATTGGAGTACGGAAGGGGAGGAGGTTGGTGAACCTACAGGTATATGGGGCTTTGCGCCTTGCTTGCACCTCCAGTGAGGTCGTATTGAGGGAGGGTGGTACGTTGGGGCGGTATATTATGTATCTACGGGTGAATTGTACAACCCACCCGTCGTCTTAGTTTCGTCTTCCCAGGAACAGGAGCATGCGAGGAACGGAGTTGAACGTCATTTAGACTCTGGCTTCTCTTTGAAAGAGTTGATGGAAACAAAAGGGTGCGGGATTCTGCCGTGCCAGTGGTTCTTTGACTTCTGTCTGCCTCCTCGATTGTTGGAAGAATCATCGATTTTTTCCCTCTAAGTATTGAGAAGATCTACTGGATTTTACATTCGCAGAACTGGTTCTTAAAATTATGCTGAACTCCGGGACGATGAAACTCTGAAGAGCCGATCAGCAGCACCGATACAGGACTGTTTTCAAGTCGCCACTGGAAGTTATGGGCTATTGCAATTCTGAAAGCAGTTAGAGAGGCCCGTTTATACTCGGTATAGTGTTGGCAGCTTGGTGCGCTATGTCATCATGGTTCCAGTCGGGACTACAAAAGTTGTGATTTACCTCGACATGGTGGTGCAGTCTTTAATTCTCGTGGGCCTTGTCACAAATCAAGTCTTCCTTTGTATTTACCCGTAACGGGTACCAGCCACTGTCTGCCGATCAGTCTGTTTGAGTTTCCACTTCACAAGCCGTTCCAACAAGTGATTAGCTTTCAGAATCCAGTCACTCTATTGGTACCTTGAGAATAGCCTTGAACCCTAGTATACAACCACATCATATCTGTAGTTTTAGTCGCTGTAAATGATTCTTAATCCTCTCGAGGCCCGCAACGCTGAATCCACGTTCTGCTGTAAACTACCGTTGACTTCGTTAGTATTTGCAGAGTCGTTTGCACACGGAGCGCTTCTAGTTTGTCATGGTGTGGCTATGGCCCCTCGGAGTTGTATCCACATTGTTCCCGACAAGAATTCGACTAGGGAAGTAGGAAGGCGGTGTCTGCTTGCCGAATTGCGTTACTATATAGGCAAAGAAGATCGACACCGCATGTGGAAATGACGTGTTGAGCCTTGTGCTTGTGTTGCAGAAGCTGGCCGATCTTCTTTCTGGGAGGTACATGATTTAATAATTAGCATCATGGGTTCTCCAGTCGACCTTACCCTAGGCTGCAGCACGCAAGCCTTGCCCAGCAGTAATGGCTGCCACAGTCTCCGACCCGGGTCCTTGTATCCCGGCGACTACCTGGAGTCGTTAAGGAAAGCGGAGGAGTATTTGCGGTCCTTGGAAGATGAACGCCGCAAAGTCGAAGGATTTAAACGAGAGCTTCCCCTCTGCATACAACTCCTTGAGAATGGTAAGCCACCACCATGCAACTGTTGTCCGCATATCTGCTCTATGTAGGAATTGTACTCAACACATGCTTGAACTACGATGCTTGAATGCTTGTACAGTTGTACTCATTTCAAAGATGCTTGTTGCCTGCAGCAATTCAGACATCGAAAGAGAAAGTGGCCAGTGGCAAGAAGGAGCAGCAGTTGACGAGAAGCTCCATGGATTGTGAGAACGAGTACAGCCGGCCTAGGCTGGAAGAGTTCATGCCCTTGAACATGAACTTGCCCTTGAAGCGAAGGTGGGGTGCAGACGCGGAAAACGAAGGCTGCAGTGATGGCGAGACCGAGGGCACCTCGGACCGTGGGTCCAAGCGACCCGCGTGGATGGTGGAAGCCCAGCTTTGGACCCAAACCTCCGTCTCCTCGGATCAGACCCGCCATGAGGTACCTACCTACCGATCTACGCCTGATGAACTTCACATCATTGAATACCCAGGTTGCAAATTACAGTTACCACTTTTGTCTACTCGATCGTCATGTTACACAATGTCATCAGTACGCCATGGATCGATGTGTGAGCTCTGGATCGAAGGGGAGGAGGCATTGCGTTAACAGAAGCTGCGACATGGGAGTGCGTAGAACCTTTCTTTAAAAGCAAGCCAATGGTACAGGGACAGAGCCTCTAGTAACATAGCTCCTTGTTCTAAGGAAAATCAATCTGGTTTGATTGGTGCCAACTCTTCATTGGTAGCTCATAACCCTCTCCTGTCGCTTCCATCTCTTCACACGGTGCATTGCGGTTGGGATGCATCGGGATGCAGTGCACCTTGCAATGTACTCCACCCTATTGGGTTCAGATTTTGTGTACATGGTTGGCACAAGAGAGTTTGAAGAGTTTATTATCATGAAACGAAGTTTACCATTTAGGAAGTGGTAATGGTTCGATTGAGATGGTAAGCTCCACTTCATTTCTTTCATGATGATAAACTCTTTAAAAGTTCTTTCCATGGAAGAATCTGACGTTCAGAGTCATAACCCCGTGGTCTCCACGCACTCCGATCTTTCCAAGTGAAAGTCCTAATCTTGTCTGGTGAACAGGGTTACGCCCCAGGGAGACCTGATTTTCCAATCCCCAATTTAACATGAGATCGCTTAATGCAACAGAAGGAGAAGGCTACGGAGCAATCCCAGCAAGAACAAAGCTCCATAACAAGCTCCCAACAACAACAGCAGCAGCAGCTGCTTTTGACTTCCAAGGAGCGGCCCACAGGAGCGTTTCTGCCATTCCTTCGGGAGCAGCCTGGAACCTCGGCGGGATCTCCTTTGACCGTGGCCCGGCCTGTTCCCAGGACTGCTGGCAGTGGAGCAGGCTTGAGTCTGTCCTTCGGGGAGCCTCTCGCCAGCCCCTGTACCACATTGAAAACTGCAGACTCCGAGGTGGCCAGCATTGATGCGGCAGCCGGGTTGCAGACTCCGGAGGCGGGGAACAATCACCAGGAGGGCGTGGCCATGGCGACTGGTGCAGCGGCGTGCAACGGCGTTTCAGGTCAGTTTTGGGGAGTTTTGGGGGTGATCTATTGTTACAAAGGGGCTTTGTGAGCAACGCTGAAGAATGTTATGTATTGCTCCATCATGTTCTGCGGTATTTTGGTTATTACTTCTATTTATTATAATTCGATAAACCTTTTTCGAAATTTTGACTCGTTCACATCCTGTAGTTTAGAATGTCAGTTCTTCTTGGGTTTTATTTTTTTATTTTTCATTTTCATCAGTTTACAATATATTGACCAGCGATTCTCCTCGAACCTCCGCTTCAGGTGCCGGAAGTTCCAGTGGCGGCGGCCAGTCTAACCGCAAAGCTCGCAGATGTTGGTCTCCCGAACTCCACCGTCGCTTCGTCAGTGCTCTGCATCAGCTTGGTGGCTGCCAAAGTAAGTGCATTCCAATTAATTTTCTCACTCATCCTCCGTTTCTCCGAATAATCTACACCATGAATCTTTTAGTCCACTTGTCCAATCAGTGAGGTCCATTTCAGGGTCAAATCAGATATTTTCTTCCGCCAGCTGTGATTTCGTTAAAATTAGTCTGGTTTAGGATCCACTTTTCATGTCATTGAGCTTGCTGGCACCATTGGCTGTGCTTTACTTGGATAGTTTGAAGGATTCAGATGCTGTTTGTATGTTTGACAATCGACATTAAGTTTATTGGGATATTGGTATGGAGATGAACTTTTCTCCTTGTTTCCTTCCTACGTGCTTTAGTTTTAATGGCTACAAGACGACCTACACTGTAACCAAAAAATAAGGTGCAAATATACCATTTGTTGACTGCGCACAGTTAGTTCTTGAATACAACTCACTCTTAGCTTGAAATTTAGAAATGTACTCCGTCTCTAGATTTGAAATTGGTAGGTTGCATTGATGGTTTTAAAAGCTTCACTGTTGTTTCTGCAACCCACTACGATAGTTACTGGGCAACAGGTTTCCTCTTACCTCGTGATTGTTTAAATGCTTCTGGGCTTCATAACGCAGAGCTGTTCACTGACAGAAGGTTGGATGACCTTTTGTGCAGTTGCCACACCGAAGCAAATACGGGAGCTCATGAAGGTGGACGGGCTAACGAATGATGAAGTCAAGAGCCACCTCCAGGTAACAGCACTCCACAAACATTGTTCACTTCAGAATAGCTTCTATCCGGACTCTAAAAGGGGTATTAAAAGCAGTTGAGGAGTTTCGCACGTGTAGATTACCCTTGTTTCCCTTTGGAAAATATCAGAAAAACTCCCTGATGATTTTAACACTAGAACAGGGGATCAGGGAAAAGCTGCCATCAGGAATAGTAGTAAAACAAATTTGGTGGAATTCCACGACTTTGACGTCATGGGGGCACGCAGCCTGACCCGTATATCCATACCAGTCCTAGATTTCAGAGCTTGATGCAAATGAATGTCACAATTTTTGGCGATTCGCACCAATTTAACGAAATTGACGAGCAGGGTTATTTCTCTGCTAACTTCAGCACGTACTTCAGGGCTTGCTTTATGGTTGACTTCAGTTGCTTACACTAAATAGTGAAATTGGGTTTCCTTAACAATTGGGTTGCCTTCACCAGAGAAGTTACCTCATGACTCACTGCTTGTTTAGATGGAGGCACATGCGATTCTCTAAACTCAAGCCATGAACCAATGCATCAACCCACATGGTTTCTACATTATTACTACATATAGTGTAGAATGTCGATAAATTAGTCTGGGGCAACCTAATTTCAGTTTTTAGTGTACAGTAGAACAAAACCTCGATTCTGATTATGAGGACAGGATTCGAATCTAGGAGTATCTATGGTAGCCGTGAGTATTTTTGGCATGAAATCTGATCATCGATTCAGCAGGGGGGCCCCCTTTGCCGAGAATCTGGTGGTACTTTCCTTGCCATTGTCACAACGTCACCAGTACGTCGCTTAATATGGAAATCTGGTGGCCATGCAGAAATATCGGTTGCACACTCGACGGCCCAGTCCATCCCCCCAAGCGGCCGGCGGAGCGCAACCGCCCCCACAGCTGGTGGTGCTGGGCGGCATTTGGGTGCCGCCGAAGTACGCGGCGTCGGGGTCTTCCCAGCCGGGGTCTTCTGGCGTCTACGACCCGACCCAGCACCCGCCGCAGTTCCTGCCGCCGGACGGCTCCTACTTCGCGTGCATCAGTAATGGTGCGTCCGGGGCGCCCGTGCAGGTGCACCACCATCGACAACCCATTTTTGAGCCCCAGCAGGCGGGGTCGCAGTCGCAGTGCTCACCCCAGGTACTTTTTTTCTTTTGTGTTTGCCAAAATCTGGGTTTAGGGAAACAGAGAATGGGAAAAAAATGGAAAACGAAATGTGGACTTGCTCACGTGAAATTAGAGCCTTGGAGTGGTGAGGATGTTATTTCCATAACTAGAGTGGATCCCATTGCAATGCAACCTTACCAAAAAGGTTTCATCAGTCTCCAAGGTTTCATTGAGAAGCTATGGGGAATGTCATTAGGGTGTAGTAAGAGTGAACGGATCAAAATTTGTGTGGATGGAAATGTGACGAAAATTGTGACTGATGAAACCATGACATAATTTGTAGCAACTTATGGCCAGTTGGTTTCCGTTTCCCAACTGTAGATATTGTGTTCCTCGGAACACTCTGATCTTAAACTACCTTTCGAACTGTTATTAGTAAATAGGGCGAGGTCCCCATAGCTCAGTTGTGGCTGTTGTTTCCATGATGCGCTATGCTTTAATTGCTTACTCATTGCATAGATTGACGTTGAATGGACTCAGTCGCACTGTAAACATCATTTTCCTTGTGATATAATCTGGATTATGCCTCATGAACCACACTCACATATCCTATCTTTTTTCTAGTTTTATTTCAGAGTCCTTGAAGCAACTAGGGCATGTTGCATCATGGGAACAAGCACGCTCTTATTGCCAAGAATTCACACATGCAGGCTTGATCCATGTAATCTTCACAAAACTTTCAGTTGGTTAAAATAATTCTAATCTGTGACACGTGGAATGATACTTCTGTAGGGACCTCTGCAAGTGACCAGCCAATTATCCGGCGCAACGCAGGCCCCCAGCAGTGAAGTGTACCACGACGAAAGCGGCGAAGAAGAAGAGGCGAAGTCCGACAGCAGAAGCTGGAAAACTTCTGCCGAACGTGACAGCAGCGAAATCCGGAGCAGCAGCAGCAAACCTACTGCAACCACTACCACGTCGGAGCTTCCGCAATCCAACTTGAATCTTCAAGTTGCTTGCAGTACTGTACAGTCGACGGGAGTGAATACGGCCTCAGAGGAAGAGGTGAATCAGCAACAAGCTCAGTGACGGCAGTGATCGAGTATTGACTGAAAAAATGGAGCTGCAGGCATTGAAAAGCTCACCGCTGCATAACATTCTTGAACTTCAAGGCCGGGGACTCATCGCTTCCAACGAATCAAGGCTCCCTTTACTGTAGAAAATCTTGAATTCACAATTGTCTATGAATAATGGGTCATTGTCTATACACAGTGTCCGTAACACCCAGGCCTCCCTATTCAAGAATGTTATGTGTTGTCATTGGTGTAGAGTTAGAAGAGAACGAGAGAGAGAGAGGGCTAATTTGTGGCAGTAATTTGAAACTGCCGAGTGACCGAGGATACCGACATGCATGTAACACTGTACATATTGCAATTTTGTTGAGAGATTCCGTCGTCAGGTTGGTGAGGCACACTGTACGTGGCATGATGGATTCATTCAGTCTCGCTCTGCAAATTCAGTTGGTGTTTCTGATTTGGCAGGCGTCAGTGATCGATGCCCTGCATTTGTAAGTACTACTCCATTGAATTGAGAGTCTGTAATAAATGGAAAGTGAGTCCCAGTCTTTCGACGTGGATGTCACGAAGCGTTCGGTGAATCAATTCACTGGACGGTCTCTGGAAATTTCATTCGTCGACAGGACAGGACAGTCTGCTGTTGAGTTCTGGGAGACGGGAGTCTGGTACACATTAAGGTAGAACTGTCCATTACCATACAGATTTGCTATTGAAGTAGTTTGGAGAAGCTATTTGTCATCTCGCATATTTTTCATAGATTGAAAAGATTGAGAGAAGTCATTTGCAAAAAAGAATGAAGACATTATGACAAAAAGTGATTTTTCTGTGATTTTTCAAAGGTGAAATGTTAAAGCATGAGTAGACCCTTGTTACAGCATGGCCGCTAGCGTGTCTGCTTTCCAAGTGCATTGCCATTATGATAGAAGGTTGGTGAGATTGTGGTAATGGGTGAATCACTAACACAAATGGGAGGGTTTTCTAGGTGTTGAAATTGGGTGGATGGCAATTATGGGTAGTTCTACCTTATTGAACTTTGGATCAGGGTCATTGGTTGATTTTGCTGATATGGTGAGATAAATTGCTAAATCATAAGACCTTGTTTTGTATTATTTTGCAAGTGAAACTTAGGAGTGGTCTTTGGAATGAATTTTGGGTGGACTTCTATGTACAAAAATTACCAAACTTTGCAAGAAAAGTGAAAAGATTTTATGGACTTCAACACGGAAGTGTCTAATGTTTGTTAGAGGAGAATTAGAAAAGTTGCCTAGCAAGGTTATAGGACGTGGCCTGTGAAAATCAACGGAGGCAACTTTTGACTTCCATAAAACTAACATAACATTGTTAACCAACCTAAAACATTTTCCCTTGGAGAAGGAATAATGCCTCCCTAAATGTCTAGGACTCTAAGAGTGAACTTAGTTATAATTTGTAGAGAATCATTGGATGGCTAGGAAGTTGCAATGCTAATGTCATTGGTTGAATAGAAAGTTGCCTTGTTGGGGCTTCCACTTTTTGTAGAAACCAAAGGGAGTTAAAGGACCCCTCAACATTGGTTATCAATGTTATGTAATTTTAATTTGGACTTAAACTTTTTGGTTGCTTTTAGTTTGACAACTCGAGTACTCGACAAAAGCTATTGCTTAAATGTAGTTTTTCTCTACTTGCATAGGAGAGTAAACATCAAAAAAAGTCATTTTAATCCTCAAAAATTTTAAAATTGTTTTCCAATTTCAACTCTACATGGAAGTCCAAAAATAACATATTAGACCATAATTTTTTATTCATATCTCCAAATGTCATGAAATGTAGTAACGTGAATTTCATCAAAATGGCGACATTCCAGAACTTTGGCGGGTTTACATCTATACCTGTCCTAGATGTTCAGACAAAGTGGCGGATTTCATATGCCATTTTAACGAAATTGACATTTAGTGCATATGAAAGATATTCTTCATGCGCACCTTCTATTAAAATCTCAACCTAAAACATGCAAATCTCTAGTCACATGTACTTGCCCAAAATTTCTATACTACCAAAAAATACACGTTGATCCTTTAGGGGTTAAGTGGTCCCATGGCCGAACTTTGTTCATGTGGCAAAGTAGCATATTGACAGATTGTAGAAGTTGTGCATTATATTAATCTTCCATTGAAATGAAGATTGTAAGTATTCCACAACTTCTATTCTTTTAGAAAACGATCCATGAAACACAAATCTATACCAGTGTTAGTTTCTAAGAGTTTAGTGTAGATTTGTGTCTCAATTTTTGGTGCCTGAGTTGTGCCAATTTAACGACATTGACAATTGATTTTGCTCTGGGATTAAAATTTTGCACATGCCTGTGAATAAGGAGGATCGCCCCATGTATTGCCCCATCAAAGGATAAATGTAAAAATTGCCCCCTATTTTGTGTCACTTAAATTTTGTATTTTCTCACATCTCCTAGCTAATTTGGGGCCTGTGACTGCAAATATGAATTCAGAGTTTGCAAATTTTATCATATGCGTCAAATAGAAAATTCCAATTTTTTCTGCATGCGTAAAACACGGGGCAATACATGGGTCAATCCTCCCCTGGCCGTGTGAAAATAAGTGACTTGCCAGAATGCAACTGCAAGTGACCCCAGTCCAACGTTCGGCTGGGCATGATTGTCACTGATTTTTTTCTAACTCATCAGGCACTCCAATTCATGCCCCAATTCCACCTCATAGTATTCCATCATCAAACACCAGGATCTCACCGTCCAAATAATGCCGGATTCCCTCCACATTTTCCACTTCAAGAGAATTTCAGCCGTTTCAAAGGCATAAGCGGTAGTCTGCTCTTAGTCTGATTCCATTTGGGGGAAGTTAAACTCCTTGAAAAAAAGAATTTCAGTAAATTTTTGTAGGATGAAAAATGGAACTGGCATCTACTCAACCCTGAAGTCATTTCATATTTTTTGGACCTTAGTGGAATTAAGGTAGTATGCTCTTAAAGCGACCATTTAAGGGCTGGTCCGCCTTTTTCACAGGCTTTCGTGGATAAAAATATTTTTAGATCATTTTCCAGAGAAAGAAAAATGCTTGTGGTACCTAACACAAGTGGTTTTGTATTTTTCCAAGCATTTTTGAATTACTTATGAATTTTCAAAGATTCAGGGCGTAGGCACCTATTTGTGACCATAGGTCTTCCAAAAACTGTCCACTTGTAACTTGTAAAGAGATGTGCAGAAATCAAAGACAGTGATTGGCTCTTGCAATAGAAAAATATTTTTTCCTCAATGCATTCAATTGCTAAATTGGTCCATTTAAGGATCACTCCATCTCCATTCTTCACCTAAAAATAGGGGCGGTTTCAAGAAGATGGGTGCTTTTAGAGCACACTACCTTAGTTATGAATTTTTGAAGTTGAAATGCAATGGTTGTTAAAAGCAACCACCTCTTGAATATGCACTATTGGTACATTGAAGAAAGCAAAATGTACCTTTGTGTTAGTGGTCGCTTTTAGAGCACCCTACTTTAATGTGCTTCAGATCTCCACTCAACAAATTGGATTGCAACTTCAGTTTTGTTAAATTGCTCACAAAGTGCTGACTACGGTAGTACAATTTGCAAAATCTCGAGTGAACAAGCACACTAAGGTAGGAGGCTCTTAAAGCAACACTTTAAGAGCTGGTTGTATTTTCAGGGAAGCTAAATTCCTTGAAACAATTTTCAGTAAGTTTTACTAGGAAGAAAAATAGATTTGGCATCTAATCCAAGTTGTTTCATATTTCTTGGACCTTCGTGGAATTAGTTAAAAAAATTTGAAGTTGAAATGCAGTGGTTTCTAAAAGCAACCCCCTCTTGAAATGTACAATGTTGGTACATTGAAGAAAGTTAAATGTCCCTCTGTGTTAGAGTTTGCTTCTACAGCCAGATCGCTTTTAGAACCACCTATTTAGTGCGTTCAAGAAATAGTATACTTGTGAAATTCATACGAGCAGTAGTAAAATATTCTTGACATGCCTCGTACCCTAAGTGTAGATCAGATCCGGCATAAATTATGTCATTTTTGTAAATAAAGTGCTACATGCCATCTTATAAATGGTATGAGGTGACATGGAAATCCAATTTCAGCATCTAAGTGCCAAATTATATTGTCACATACAGTACTTCATAACCTTTTTGATATTCTAGTAGAAAAGAGGTCTTAGGACACCAAGCTATAGCATCAAAGCTAAGATCCACGTGAGACAAGCTAGGTGCCCAATCCCCTCTTTTCTACTCATGGGAATGAGTTGACAGTTGAAATCTATTTGAGATGCAAATATAACAAATGGAGAATAAGTAGAGACCATTTTTGGCATTTACATTGATTGATAATTACAACCCAAATCTAATACGTAGGATCTAGCTACTAGCTACTGAATAATTCCATCTATAGTTGTATCCAAATTCAAGGGCAAGCATCACGGCAATTCTTGAATTAAAAGACATATTTCAATAGTAAAAAGGGGTAGTAATGCATAGGAGGCATATAACTTCCTAAAGTTTATGATTGTTATGATTAAATTCAACTTTTTCAATATCATTCAACATATCGAGTTTCAAATCAAGAGTTTGTATATTTGTCTTCCTATTATATATTTGTAAAGATCTTAATTTCTTTGTAAGGAACTTGGATCCTCTCTTAGATAAGGATAAATTGAGAGACTGTTTGTTAAAATCCCTACACCAAAGTGCATAATATAGAAGAAACAACAATGCTAGCATGTGAGCCTAGTAATACGAGCCTATGAGCCTTGAGCATAGGTGTAAGTACGTATTCTACAACTATTGAAGGTGTTTATAACCTACATACTTATAATATAAGTATTCTACAACCATGAAAGGTACTTAGAACATAGGTATCTTCAACATAGACACCTATAATATATATGCATCTATAATATAAATATCCTATAACTATAGAAGGTGCCTATAATATAGGTACCTATAACATAGGAACCTAGGCTCACATGCTAGTAAGATAGGGTGCTCTAAAAACACTATGGTAGGGTGCTCCCTTTTAAACTACATTAAAGATGATATTTAGTGTCTTGTACACTAAATACAAAGGCATACACTAAAAGCCAATTACCCTATGAAAGTAAGTAACATTAAATGTCAATTCAAACACTAAATGTGAACCAGAGTTGTCATATCAGACGGAATATCACTGTTCACGGACAGAATCGGACCGATTAGGGCTAGGCGGCTGCAAACTTCAGAGCCTTGTAACTTTTGCAAAAATTCTTCAAATCAGTAAAATGAGATTTTTTCGGCATCTACAGTTTTTGTAGATGCCGAAAAACATCTCATTTTACTGATTTGAAGAATTTTTGCAAAAGTTACAAGGCTCTGAAGTTTGCAGCCGGCACATTCAAGTCTAACACTAATTGTGGACAAGTTCAGATTTAGTGTTGTAGCTAGTAGGGGGGTAAAAACACTAAATGTCACTCAACACTAAATATCATCTTTAGTGTACCTCTTCTATAGATGTACAATAAAAGATAATTAAATTAAATTTTTTATTTAAAAAATTCATAACTTTCACATGGTAGGTCTAAATGCCACAAAATTGGCATGAATGGAAAATTCTATGCACAAAGGAGTGCAAGGGCTTAACTCCTTTGTGGAATTTGGACATGCCACATAAAAATCATGATTTTTCCAAAATAAATAATAATTTAATTCAATTTTTGAATTCATAAAAAATTAGAAATTCAATAACTTTCACATTGTTTGTCCAAACACCACGAAACAAAGTCCGCACATCCCTCCTTGCAATAAGCTTTCCAACAGTATTAAGAACACCGCCAATTGCCTCATGGTTTCTTAGATCTCAATATATCAAATAAAATAAAACAAAACAAAACAAACAACCTAATTTAAGGTATAGATATTTCATAGATGACATAAAAATTATCAAAATAAAGACTTGAATTCTCACAACTTGTAATTAAAGTTGAGAGTTTCTTTTTATCACATTCTGGTCCAATTTTATGAAGATAAAAATGTTAACCATTTAAAGACAGAAAAAACCTATTGGATCTCATATTTTTTAAGTAATTTTAAAGAGATTATAAGGGAATTTCTGGTTATACAATCAACAATCTGGAAGATGAATATAATTATGACATATCCTACAAATTCCCCCAATATAACCAAATGGATTCAAAATCCTAACATTGAATACGAACTATCTAATAACTTTTGGACAAACCCACAAAATTTTGATACACAAATTATATATTAACTAAAATTTGGTACAAACAATACAAGGGATTTGCCTACAAACACCTCTTCTAGCCTCTCTAGTATCCATCCATAATATGCCTACTTTGTAATTTACACCAAAGTGACACATGGATACATGTACTTTTTTAGTGTACAAAACCACACATCAAGGTACTAAGCATCTCCAGACACAATAAAGGAATTTAAGAAATTAGAGAACTATTGATTTCAACCTTCTTAAATAAACCATACCCCCTTGGCTACTTCCGTACATATCAATAGATAACACAAATTGTAAAACTATATCCAGATTTACTTTCTATACGTACCAAACCCTAAACCAAAATTCACCTCCTACTATTCCATCCACTGCATACAAAATATTCTTTATAGAATTCACCTACTATAGTGACCATTTTTCACTACAATCCGTTCAACTAAAGCTAGACATGCCACTAATTCAAGACACCTCTAACAAAGCTTGGATTGCCCAATACCTTATGGTTATTATGGCAAGTGCTCGTGGGACACTACACATACACCATTACACACAACCTTACAAGAAACCAATCTACAATTCAAAATACTTTAAACAATGAGGGATCCCCCAATCTATAACAAAAAATATCCTAAACAACATCAACAATCTTACTATCCAATAACTATGTATGCATTTTAATATACAAATGTAAACTGAAAAACAATAAGTTCCTACTCTAAACTACCCTCCACAATAAAATTCCGTCACAAACTAGATGATACTCAATACTATACACATATTCAATGTCAATGTTAAAATAAAAATTAATCAAACCTAAACATTTATAACCACATTTTACATTCAAAAGTTGGAATCATAGATAGCATAGAATCCCCCTATTGGCAAAGATATGGCAAAGATATGGTTAGAGTATGTAATCTTGGCATCACTTATTATTGTCCCTAGAGACATAATGTAGGATCAAAGATAAACAAACTCTTAATTCACCCCAACCATGAAGAAATGGTTGGAATTATTTCTCTTATACAAATGATAATTTTTTGAACCAAGACTTGCAATGTTTTTCACACAATTTAATGCAATAAATTTATTCTTCATTTACATTGTACTTTTCACAATATGTTCAATCAAAGCAATAAAAGCAACCAATTTAAAACCATGAATCATTCATCCTTAAAGGGTTAAAGCATTTTCTCGTACAGGACAACCACCCATCACGAATTACTTGGAAATATTACCAAGGTGGTCTAAACCACGAAATATTCCCTTAGTTGAGCAAGTGAATCGAATGTCCTAACAATTCCAATACGAAAAAAATCACCGCATCTTAGCTACTTTGAGCAAGCCTAAGAAAAAGTTATGCTAACCAACCCTCGATCACCAAGGCGACACATCAAATTTCCTTTAAGTTACAGAAAAAAGAATCTTCGGCGTCCGACAAGTGTCTTCAAAAAACTGAAGTGACGAGAATAGACCGTTCAAAACTGCCCACAGGGATAAGCCCACCCAAGTGAAGTTTGTATTGAACAATCTTAAGCTTCACTCACATGTCCACCAGAGACTGAACTACAGGAGCAAAGAGCATTCTTTCTTTGTAAACCCACCTACAGTATGGGCAACTAAATGAACAGAAGCTGAAAGAGATGAATAAATTGCTCATAATCAGCTAAAAAATCTAAGGCAAGTAACAAAGCCAGGTACCAAGCCGTGAAAACATAATCAAAAGCTCTCCACTTCCACCGGACCTAGAGTACCAACCGAGTAGGGCACCAATGTTGTACAAAATGTTTTAATCGAGCGATAGTCAAGTATTTTTTTATTCCGAACGTAATCATTGTAACAAGCAACCAGAGATAAGTCAGCGATATAAACTCTCGGCACGAAGGTTCTCAGCTATTTCTGTTTCCCACCTGTCACCATTTTCAAGAAGCTTCTCCTTGTCATAGAGTAATTCCTGTTTCCAGCAGAAAACACATACAAAAAAAATAATATTCCATGAGAAAAGACATGTTAAAACCGACGTCAAACGCTAAGCCAGTGCCATAGCCATACGAGTTATAGCGAGCAGAGAAGCTGGAATGCACCTAGACTGTTATACCCTAAGTCCTTTAAACTCAAAAGAGATTGAGAAGAGCATAAAAATGACGCCTGCAATTATAATTCCATGAACAGAGTTATTCACCTCATGAGTCTCCGTGGTAAACTCAAAGTTGGGACCTTCCACAATAGCGTCCACAGGGCATGCTTCTTGGCAAAAGCCACAGTAGATACATTTCGTCATGTCTATATCATATCTGCAAAATAATAAAAAATAAAAACATGATTTAGAGCTCTCCAGAATTCCTCACTTCAAACTTAGAGGATACTCCTGAGTCACGGCCAGCTTAATGAACATAAAAAGTTTCAATGAGAAGGTCATGGGGGATTTTCTTACCTGGTAGTGCGACGACTGCCATCTTCACGTTCCTCAGCTTCAATGGTAATGGCCTGAGCAGGACACACCTGTGCAAGACACAGAACGGATGCAAACCAAGAACAATAAGGCAAATATTCCAAAATCAAGGTTGCAAAAAACAAAGCAAACGAGCGGCATCGGCATGTAAGAAGTGGGTGACCGGTAGCAATAACATAGCTGTCGAAACGTTCCTTATTCCATACGACGCTGTGATTAACCTCTTAGTGCCCAAATGGCCCAAAGGAGTTGAAATACATCATTCAGGAAGCTTCAAGGAAGATAATACAATGTACGAATACAAAGAAAACCATGCCCCACATTTTCGAACGATAAAAAATATGTTTTGAGAACTACTGTTCGCTTCCAAAGATCATATTCTGACTTTAGCTTGCACACTTAAAGGCCAGAAGCTGGTTAAAGTAAAGGTCACTAACCGCCTCACAAAGCTTGCAAGCAATACACCGCTCTTCACCAGTAGGATACCGACGGAGGGCATGCTCTCCTCGGAAACGAGGACTCAAGGGACCCTTCTCGAAAGGATAATTGATCTGCACACACAATCAATAGCATCCCATCAAAACTATATCATTGTATTAATATTCCAAACCGGCTAAACAAAACAAATGAACCGAAACAACGGGTAGGAAAGGCCAGAGACGACAAACCATTGGTTGCAATCAAAGATGAAAAATCCCAAGGTAGCACTCAAAAATTCAATTGAGATTTCGTGCTCATTTCTCAGTCAAATGTTCTGAGTGATATCTAGTTGGAAAGCTACTGAAATGTGCTTCTAATGAGCTAAAATACGCCTCGCAACTCAAAGTATTGAGATCTCGGCTAATAAATCAAATTATTGAGATCACAGCAAGTATATGAAAGGTACTCGCCATATAGAACAGCGAACTACACAAAGAGTCAACAAGAAGTTCATTCTTTTGAGTTTTCTTGCTCATTTTCGTCTCACACCATGCAAGTGATAGTTTGTTGAAAAGATATGAACGATACGCTTTAATATGTCATCATCCACGTTCTGATTTTCAGGATCAAAGTCACCACTAGGGTTTCCAGCAACGCTTTCACCCCGGACATTCCAGTTCAAATGCATAACCGATCTCGCCTTTCAAATAAAAGCCTCCCATCATGGAACGTAATCACCCTAAAATGGGACCAGAATACTAACGCTACACCGATATCAAAAAAGTGTGGATTGCACGGTAGAATGAACATACGGTAACTTTCTTCTCGAAGAAATACTTGAGAGCCAAACCCATGCCTCTTGCCATCTCAGTCAGAAACAGTGTATTGACGTTATGGTCCAGCACTGGAATAAACCAACCACAGAGAAAGCACATTGAATCAGCAAACTCCAGATCTCGAAAAACGCAATCAAACCTAAATATCCAACATCATACGGAAAACTTGAAACTGCATTGGGAGAAAATCGGAAAACAAAAACGATCAATCATACCTGCACCCCAGTCCTTGGAAGCCTTAGTCTCCTCGGCATCTTCCGGAGAAATGCCAGAAGCTGTGCAATCACAAACCAGGAAAAGAACCCCATAAGAGAACAGAACATCAAAATCAAAATCACACAAGAACCGAACGAAATGAAATCGGATCCCACAAAACCCTAACACGGACTCATAAATTCGCAAATCCCTAAATCCACAAAATCAGTGGGAAATCTCGATTCAAACGATGAGTTGAAACATTTAGAATGCGCAGAGCGTAGGGTGTAGGGTAACGGGCGTTTACGACTGAACTGACGAGACTCTTGCGGTTGTTGTGGCTGCTCCGGCGCCACGGCAGAGAAAGGTCTCCATGGTTGCGCGGCCGTAGAGCGGCGCAGGAGACGCCCGGCCAACCTTGTGCTCATCGCCATCGTTCTCCAAATTTCGTGCAAATGGTGAAAACTGGAAACTGAAATTTTCGACGATGAGGAGGAATTCTGCGCGGCAGAGGCTTGTTTTTCTGTGTTGCGAGGTGATGGTGGACGGTATTGTGGCTTCCACGCGCTCTTAGGGCTGGGTCCCATTCCTTTTTTTGTGGCTTGTGTCACGGTCGTAGGTGAGAAACACGGCTATAGGATGTGGTGTGGGACCGTGGGTGTGCCGGGGATCTGACAGTTGGCATGTGTGTCAATATTAGCGAGGGACAATTGGCACATGGAGGACGGCATAAGGCATGTACACCCATAATCAACATTGTCCAAAATCTGGCACATAGTACCTTTTGGAACAAAAAGTGTCACAAAAATATAAATTCAATAGAACTTCTAATTAGCAGTACCTCTAAAGTAATAAGCCTCTCTAAAATAATGTGTTAGATTGGTCCTAAACTAGGCCGCATAGAAACGTCATAAATGCAAATGATCCTTTTGTAATGTAATATCTTCTCTAATATAATGTGTCAAATTGGACCTTGCCCTTTGCTTATTAAATGATGTATTGTATTAGGAATCATTAGACTTTCTTCTCCCTATTCTCAATCTTCAAATAATGAGGATGTAGCACTCTCTCCTTGAATTGTAGAGGGCCTATTTCCTAAAGATTGAGAGTTTTTTTCTTCTCCTTTAGAGGTGAAGAATGGTTGTAACAATTGAGAAGCCGTGGAGAAGATTATCAAGTTGTGTCCATCTTCATTCTTCATATGGTAAAAAGGGAACTCACAAGCCTTTTTCATAGAGAAGGACTCCTCTTTTCACTCCACACCTTCTTATTCTCGGAGAAGGTGTAACAACTCCTATTGATCACATAAGATATAACTTACACAATAATCAAAAGATAAGAGTCCACGACAACCTAGTGTAAATTGGTTTAGGATAAACTTACAAATAATACTTTGAAAAATCATAACTTATTCACAAAGTGTCCAAACAATGCATGTTAAAAGACATTGTAATGCTCTTGCTAATAAGATTCAATAAAAATAATCTATATTTGATAATTATAGTAACTTTGCTTAGTTATAATTAGTGATGATTGCAAGTGCCCATATTTTAACATTCTTGATCATGACCTTCAATTTTTTTTAGGAAAAATTTAAAAACCTAACCCTTGCCAAAATGTATGAAAAAAAGAGTTGTTTTGATAATGTTGACACTAAAATGTTGCAAATATGATGTAAAAAGTCTTGACCTTGTAGAAAGAAATGTAGTCATGTCAAAAAAAGTGTCAAGTCAAGTGTTGAAAAAAATATTGAAAAAAATGTTGAAATGAATGTTAAACGATATAAAACAAATTGCAAAAGCTTTCTTTTGAGTAGTATGCCATTTTTTTCCTATCTACCTACTCTTAGTGCCTAACAAGCTCCAAGCTATGGGATTTGAATCCCCACTTTATGGTTGGATCTTAGCAATTACTACGCATATGCCATTTATATTTTTTTAATTTAATATGAAGCAAGGCATTTACAAAGCATCACTCTCACCTTTAGTCTTCTTTTTTGGAAGTGTAGGACTCTTCAAAAACATTTTTGTTTAGTATTTTTTTTTTTTGAAAGATGAGAGGGAGTCAAATCATGTCTAAGTTTTTTCATATAATTCTTGATGTTTATAGAATTACGTATGAATTTTTGAAGTCAAGAACACTTTTTTGGACATTTCTTTTCAACACTTTCATTGATACTCTTTTCACACCCTTTTGACATTCATTACCACACTTTTTTGACATTGGAATTTTTGACTCTAAGATATGAAAACAAAGTATATAGAAAAGTACTAAAGACAACATGTTTAGGGAGGTTGTAAGGTAGATGGACCTCATTTTGTTTCTAATGGCATGATATCATTTCATTAAAGAATACTACGTTCATCACTATACAATTTTGTAAAATGATTGTGAGCACTATCTAATAATATTTTGGATTTGATAAGCTCCAAAACAAAAGATATCTTTGGACTAAAATTAATGTCGTTTATACTTTTATATACAATTGTATATTTATTGAAAAATTCTTTTTATTATCAAAAATATAGCTTGAGATTCCAAGACCAATTGATATTTTCTTCTCCAAATCTTACATACTAGTTCTTGTCGAACACTTTGAGAAGAATATATAATTTTTCACATATATAGAAGGCATTTTTTTTCATCTCTCAACAAATAAATGTTATACAATGGTCTCAAAAGTTTTATACACTTGAAAAAATTGTCATTTTTTATTGAAGAATTAAAAACTTTTAACAAAACTTAGATGTATTGTGATATAAGTAGTTGGTATATGTCTTGTATAAACCCTAGATTTCAAAATATTAAAAATGAAACTTAGACACTACTTAAATTTTTTATGAAATTAAAAAATATTATAATTTTTGAAACTGCATAAAATATATTACTTGAGTTTGAGAAAATCATGAAACAACATAGGTTGGATTTATCTTAGATTTGCTAAAGTCAAACTTTCAAGTGCCATAATTGGTATGTCAAAAATGTGAAATTTGTTTTCCGATCCCAACTCTACATGAAGAACCTTGGATGAAATTCTCATCGATGAAATATCTCTCCCCCTCAACTAGTGTTATTTTTCTCGTTCCACGGTCACAGGCGGTGTGCCACGGTCATAACCAGCGGTAAGTCACCGTGGGTCCTCCATGATGCATCTGACAAGCCGCTGGCGACGACCTCCGTAGGTCGCTCGCCTGCTTGGCCCGCCATGTGCACTTCTCAATTTCTCCCTTCCGCCATCGCCATCGCCATCTTCAAGCTACAAATCATCTTCCGATGCATGAGTGCACTTAGATTCTGCAGCACATTTTTTGCACAATTTTTTGCAATTTTTTGCAATTTTTTGCAATTCCTACATTGACCGTTTCCATCTCCACCACCTCTCCCCTCTCTCCCTCTCTTCCCTTGCCATTGACTCCCTCCGGAATTTCATAGCGTGTGGGGTCCCGCGCGTATGTGTTTTCTTCGACGGACACCGTCGCTTCTGCCCTTGCCACAATAATGTAGCGTAGTTCGTTCGAACAGAAATTACCGCGCTGCTGGTAGTGCCGCGCCTACAGTTCCAGGGTTGGGTCCTGGGGTTTCAATGTAGTACTTCGGGAAGCCGATTTCGCTTCCAGGAGACACCCCGGTGTTCAGTTTCTCGCGAGGAAGAATTTGGAGTTGTAGATCTGGTGATTAGTGTGGGTTTAGGGTTTGAACATTTGAGCTTCTTCCTCCGTTTGGGAGAATGTAATTATTGCCTCGTGTTGCGGTGCTCTAGAATACTCGCGTTATTCATTATTGCACGATTTTTGAGCTCGTTTGGTTTGGAGCCCGTAATCGAACAACGAGCACATCGGATTTGGGATTCTGTTTTTAGTGATCTGGATTTGGCAGATCCTCCATTGCAGTAGCGTGGGAAGAAGTCAGAATGTGAGAGAATGGTCGGCACTGGAGGGGGAATAGGGGGATTTATGCGAAGGTCGACCACGAACTCGGCAAGCAATCTCTCCTTAAGCCAAGACAGCAACAAAATGAGGTCGACGACGACGTCCACGTTCCCCCCTCCTCACAAGACGCAGCTGCCCATGCGGTACCAGACGCAACAGTACCAAAACGCTTACGGCACCAACCGATCGCATCCCACAGCCCTAATTTGCAAGCGGAGTCTTTGGGTTATTTTCACGCTCGTCCTGTCGTTCCTCTTGGTCTCCTTGTACCTCATCTCTCTTGCACGAGGAGTGCAATTCTCAGGGCAAGTGCCGAGCTCCAGCAAAAAGAAGTACGCCGTGGTGATCGATGCGGGGAGCTCCGGGTCCAGGATTCACGTCTTTCAGTATAAGAATGGGTTGATACCGGTGGTGGATCTCGTGGGGTTGGAGTCCTTGTCCTTGAAACGAACGCCAGGGTTATCTTCTTTCGCAGGTTGGTTTGATACTTTCTCATGCCTTTCAGTGGCCACTGTCGTTGCAGTAATTGGAAACAAAATTACAAAAAAACACGAAAACAGTATTTCCATTAGATGTTCGTGGAAATGTAAAAGCACTCTGTTAATGGGCTGGGAATCATAGGACGTCTCTAGGGTTGCACTTCTCATGGGTAAATAATATGTGAGGTAGAGGATTTTAAAACCAATATCAGTTAGGGTTAACGTGAGCTGCGGAGACATCACTTTGGGTGGAACAGCCACAGGATTTTGAGATGAAAGCCACTTTTTATCATTATGCATGAATTTCTTATGCAAGCATTCAAAGTGGGAGGTTGTATGTCACTATAAGTGATATCAGACAACCCCGATTTTATTCAAAGATCATTGGCCGTAGACATTGAGCCAATTCATCTTGCTAATTGAAGGCCAACCAAGCGTACAAATAGATGAGTTGCTGTTGGTAACAGGGATCAGTGTAGGACGTAGGGACAGGTCCGAGCGGCTTTAGCATCCTCTATTTTAGTCCTTATTTGAGCTTCTTACAGAGAATCCAAGTTTAGCGGGGGCTTCTTTGAAAGAGCAACTTGAATTTGCGAAGACGAAAGTGCCCGAGAAGGAGAGGTCTCAGACCAGGGTTTATCTCATGGCCACTGCCGGATTGAGGAGGCTGGACAAGAAGATACAAGAAGCGGTACTCGATTCATGCCGAACAGTGTTGCGTGCTTCGAGTTTTCTGTTTCAGGATGAGTGGGCATCGGTCATCACCGGTAAGCTTGGAGATGCTTATGAATGTTTGAAAATTATGTCGTAGGTTGATAAAGTTGATAAATCGCTACTTCTGAAAACAACGGGCATGTAAATTTATTAAAATTTCCTCCTTTACACGCTCCAAACATGATATTCTAGAAAGGAGTCTAGATTCTTTTGGTGCACAAACTTGAGTTCATGTTTTTGTTTGCAAAGGCGATTGTGGCTCACATTAGAATTATTTATTTATCTTCATCCAGGTCTTGGGTCGGCATGAATTCATGCCTGAAAATGGATTGAAATGCTTCACAAGAGGGTCAATTCTATATTCTTGGGCTTCAGATAATTTTTGTGCTACAATGGAAGGGTACAAGGTATATAATACTCTAGAATGTTATGAACATTTGAGGGAAGCACTGGTGAATAGGCTCATTTGATAATGTCTTGTTTTGACCCCCATTGAGCTATTATGAATGCGAACAGGTTTAGAGGAGGGGGTTTATGCCTGGGTCTCGGCAAACTACGCGCTGGGCTCTCTCAGTGGAGATCCTCTTCAAACAACCGGAATCGTAGAGCTTGGTGGTGCCTCTACTCAGGTACGAGAGTTCACAATGAGAAATGCGGCCGTCAGAAGTGCACCAATGAAATGAATTCAATAACTTGGGCTTAAAGGTCTCCTTTTCCACATTGTCAAAATACCCCTGAACAGATATCTGCCGGTGTATTTGTAACATCAGTAAGCTCAAGTCTCGTTCAGTTGTTGTGGTCTTGCTCCTGTCTAGCTGACTTTGACGTGAATCTTTGTGTTTCAATGAGTCGTTAAAATCGTTTGTGTTAAAGATCCAGCTCATCATAAGATGTTAATTTTGCAGAACTATGAAAGTATCTTGATACTGTGTTGGCAGCGGATTCACCAAAAGAATGCTTGCATGAATATTTTTTTTTGTCTGAATGAAAATGTGGAATTTATTTTGTTACTTGACCTGGATGGAGCAGGTGACTTTTGTTCCGAAGGGGCCCCCACCGCCAACTTACAGACATACCTTGGAGCTTGGGGGCAGATCTTACATGCTCTACACTTACAGTTTTCTCAATTTTGGCCAGGTTTGATTTCATCCTTGTAGTTGTTTCTGCCTAAGGCATTGCAGAGTGGCGCAAATGGTCGTTACCTTCGCTTCTCTAGTCTTTCAAGAGAGGATTGCACTTTGGGGACCAAGTTCTTTCCCTGTTTCTTATGGAGGACTCACCTCAAGCTGTTTCTGAGCTCGTCAATCTTTACGTAGTAGCATCATATATCAATAAACTATTGTTGATATTGTGCAGGAGGCAGCTTGGGACAGCTTACTAGAGTTGATCACAGCTGGAGGTGC
This sequence comes from Antitrichia curtipendula, assembly GCA_951230915.1. Classification (NCBI taxonomy): domain Eukaryota; kingdom Viridiplantae; phylum Streptophyta; class Bryopsida; order Hypnales; family Leucodontaceae; genus Antitrichia; species Antitrichia curtipendula. Next base: position 22,973,691 of record OX579641.1, on the reverse strand, counting down.
TCTTGCAAGTAAGTTTCTGACGACCTTGTCATCGTATTGTCAGCACGAGTGTTCCTCGAGATTCTCACTGGCTAAATCTATGATCTTTTGGAATCCGAACAGTTTACAAATCTCAGTGTCGACTAATTACTGCATAGGTCGGGTGTCTGTAGCATTTGGGCACCTTTTTCTTCTTTGCTATTACGTCTTTAGGTCTGCTGACCTATGTTTCCGCTCATGCTTGAGTTGGGGTGGATGTTCGGTGGACTAGGTGGATGTTTTGGTTTCACTTTTTCCTCTGGTAATACACTCTTTAGCTAAAATGTTGTCCGTGACAGCTCCTAGACAAGGATTGGCACAGGGAGTTACGATAGATCCGTGCACTCCACACGGTTATAAGAGAAGTGTGGAGGAGAATGCTCGCCACTCTGCCATCGTATCGGCCGCAACTCATGCACCAGTCTCTACAATCGTCTCTCGCGGCAACTTTTCAGAGTGTCGAGAAGCTGCCTACTCCCTTCTTCAGCATGGACACGGTAATGAATGTTTACTCAGATGTGTTTCAATTTTTTTTGCATTTTATTGTTCTGTACTTTCACGTCAGTTCTCAGTTCCTGTCGTCTATCTCTCGAAACCTCTAATACCAACTTGCGGGAGGTTGGTTACAGATGCATGCTTGTTTCCGAAGTGCGCAATTGGAAATGCGTACATACCTGAGCTTCAGGGGAGATTTTTTGCAACAGAAAACTTCTTCTACACTTCCGAGGTTTGTTTTGTACTTGACCCCTAGAGTTCAGAGTTCTAGAGAAATTGCAGTGTTTATAATATGTACTTGACCCCTAGAGAATCAAGGATTCATGTTTTAAAATCAAAAGTTTCATTGGTCATTTTGTGAAAAAAGATGGTTCAGATGATACCAAATTTTATATCACCAGAAGAAAACGAAGAACATTGCCTTTGCTGGTCAGTAGAAAAATAAGTTTGGACCAATAAAGTTTCACATATGACCTACTCAAAATCGGTAATAAAAATTATGAGGCCCAATTGTGCCTCATGGTCCTTGAGGGGCTAGCAGTGAAGTCTTGTTTTTTCATTACTCTCGTATCAAATGCCGATCTTTACAGAAAAGGTTGAATCTGTTTTTCCTGTCAACCACGTTGAAAGCCTTGGATCAATGTCTAAGGCCATGTTGGGTTCTGCATTTGTTTGTACCAGTTTTTCAAGTTGCCGGCCACAACAACACTGGCTGAACTTTCTGATGCCGGTGAACACTACTGTGGAGAGGACTGGGCGAGCCTTCAGAAGAAGCACCAGGGCCTGGGGGAGAAAGATCTTCTGAAGTACTGTTTCTCCACAGCATATATTGTTGCACTTATGCACGACAGTCTCGGCATTGGTATGCAGGATGACCGGTATGTTCGATGTTTCCTTTTTGCTCTTTTCATTTTTTGTATCCCTTACTCGTTAATCTGCTACCCATTGACTTCCTTGAAAATGTTTCTTAGTGTGTACCTACTTATCACACTTCGACATTATTTGAAACTGCACACAATTTATGATGCTCGGTAATGAATAATAGTTAATAGTTGTTTCTTTTAATCAATAATATGTAAATCACATCATTTGTCATACCGTTTCTTGTAACACTTTAATATTCATGTTATATGTAAGGTATGACTTGGTAAAACTTAAAATATCTTTCTCCTGGGATAATTGTTATGTTTCCTTTGAGCTTGATCACTAAAAAGAACAAGAGGCCTATATTTTGGTCGCCATGTTTTTGAGGAGCTCACGTGCAGACTTTCTTCAGTATGATTTCATCTATTTTGTCACCCAACACTCGCAATGTTCTTCACTGATTTTGGTGAAATATAATTTGGCTCCATCTGAATTATATGATCAATTGAGCTGGTCATTTTTAAACATTGATCCTTGGTCCTTGGAAGAGTTTATTTGACACTCGAGTTGTTGGCAAGGTGTATGGAAATGATTATGCTTTGTTATTTAACCCTGGATTGCCCACGACTGAGTTTGGGTCTTCCTCATCCTTTCAGACATCATTGTCTTTACACATCGTGACAATTTAATCCATTCATTTTTTTCTAAGAGTCTTGTATTATTTACCTTACATTGTATAGTTTTAGTATGGATTTTAAAAAACTCCTCTTTGCTAGTATAATTGTATGTTTCAAAGAGTGCTATTATACTTCACCTCAAAATCTGGTGGCTGTACTGACCTGGTCTGCTTCTGAAATTTGCAGCATAAGATTTACCAACAAGGTGAATGACGTGCCCCTGGACTGGGCGCTGGGAGCTCTAATTGTGAAGCTCAGTGAAGATGAGGAGCCAATCCCACACGTGGGGTTGTTCCGTGTGGGTTATGTCAAGGTTTTGTTACTCTTAGTAGTGTTGAGTTTAGGAGTAGTGGCCATCTGGTCCGTTGCAAGGTGGCGAAGGTCGAAAGTGACCACAATTTATGACTTAGAGAAGGGTCGGTATATTACAACTCCCTCTCGTGTTAGGTAATTACGTTATTTGATTCAAAAAGGAGACTGTTTTAGAGTGAGTCTTTACTATATCAGGTCCATTTAGCTCCCTTCACCCCTTCCTTCCTTCCCCTCAAATTTGAGGATATTACGTTCTGGTCTGTGACATGAAATTTCTTTTGGCAATTGGCTGAGTTGGTACAGTAACTGTACAATATGCTTTAAGTTCTCTCCCATTTAGATACAAACAGGAGTTTTTAGAATGCACAATCTAGTGTTGGCAAAAGGGAAAGAAGATTTTTTCTATGATATAACATCATGTGCTTTGAGTTCTACTGAAAGTATGGATTAACCCTGTAATGCCTCACGACTTTCAAGGCTCTTGTAGAAACAAGGATTGCAAGTATTTGTCCTGTCAGAAAAAAAAATTGGGCTGATGATGGGTGTGTTGTTTTAACCCTTAACCATCTAAGGGATGGAGCCCATAACCGTGTAGTCTAATTTGCGGACGTTGAATAGACATTTGGTCCTTTAGGGGTTAAATGACGGGCTCATAACCGTGGAAACCATTTGTTTTGACACCGTGTGAATTGTTGGATTAAAATAATGCAAAAGCCACTACAAGAGAAAGGGGTGTTTTAAGTAGTGTCCTAGACATCATGTCTTTTAAATAATGTCTTTTAAGTAAAATTTTAAGTAAAATTTTACTAAAAAGATAGTCTTTTTAGTAAGATTTTACTTAAAATTTTACTTAAAAGACATTATTTAAAAGACATGATGTCTAGGACACTACTTAAAACACCCCTTTCTCTTGTAGTGAGCACTCATTGGAAGTCAAACTATTGTAAATGATCTTCCCTTTTTTCACAGAATTTGGAGGATGAATAGTTGCACTTTTGTTCTACATAGGAGGTTCTATTGTCATTCATCGACTGCAAAACAGCCGCCTTGATGATTAAGAGTTATGTTAACTCTGGAACGATTCTATGGACATTTACAGTTTGATGAATGAGTTGCAACGTTTGTACAACAAGGACGTTTTGATTTTCCCAGAAAAAGTTGGAAGAAGAGGGTGTCATGCATCATAATGTATTTTTGAATTTTGCATTGTTGAAAGCTATTGGTTTTTTCTGGAATGGAAGATTCTAAAAATACAGGACATGGCTACTTCAGTATGGACTAGTGTGCCATGTGCCATTGCCACAACAAAAATAGAATTGAAATTTCAGAAATTTTAATTCTTTAACTGAAAAAAAAAATTTCACATTGTAGGTCCAAACACCACAAAGCATAGCTTGTCTTCTTGCAAAGAACTTTTTGATGGTACCTAACATGATTGGGGGACATACAATGAGGTCCTAGAGATCTCACCATAACAAACAAAAGAAACAAACAACCTAAGTTAAGATATGGATGTAGGTCACTTGTCCAAGCAACAAAATTTGTGATAGGGCTGCTCTGATTTATTTTGTTTTGATCTGTACAACCGAGAATTTGCATAATTTTATTGTTTACAAAAAATGGATGTTAGCAATTGCCTCAAAACAACATTGGAACTAAGCCTTCATATGTAGAATGCAAAGTTATTTTCTACTAAATTCAAGTTAACCCTATAAGATGGGTCCATGACCACTAAATTCTAGCCTCATTGTCCATGACTTTATTTGCTTCCATTTTCCAACTAGGTCTGAATTGAAAAAAATTATGTTTATTTTTCAGAGATGAAATTACATGTCTGCTATAAGTTGTAAAATTTTCAACCTTCTTTGGAAAATTTTGAAATTACTGTAGATTTCTTAAGAAAAAATGAAGAAAATTCATATCAAATACAAAACATACTCAAAAAATCTGATTTTTTTACTGTAGAAGTATAATATAGTATATAGCATCATGGTATAAACCAAAGTTATTGTGTCATTTAATATTTAGATAATCAACAAACCATATAGGCTCAAAGTTCACATTGCCATAAAATATTGGAATTTTAGATTTTTTCAAAATTTCCAATTAGAGTAGAAAGTGCAGTGGCTAAGCTTCATTTGAATAGTTAGACTCACATTCAAAAAATACCACTTATATGAATAAATAGAATGAAATGGCCAAAATACACTAGAACAGTGATACATAGATCAAGCATCTTCTTCTTTAGAGAAGTCAATAAGAGCATATTGAGTGACTTTGCAATATTATTTACTGTGTATTCAAGTACCTTCCAAATTAATAAATTGGATGAAAAAACATTTTTTTCCATCCTCCAGTCTGAGCTAAAGTCATCCATCAAAAACTCAGTCTATTCAAGAGTGGTATTGGGTTAATCTTCTCCCAAGTTCTTGTGACACAAAAGGTCATTGCTAGGATAGTTTTCGGAGTTTTTAAATTTATGGATTTTAAGAGTTTAAATCTTTGACATAATCATCAAAATTCCAATAATGACCTTTAGGTCAAAATTATATTGAAAAATATAGGGTTTACTTCATGACTATGAGGTGCATTTAAAGTCACAACCATGATGATGGAATGAAGCCAAGACTAAAATGGTAAAATAAAGCCAAGACTAAAACAATGGAATGAAGTCAAGATTAAAATAACAAAATTTGGAAGCTATAAGAAAATAATGGAATTTCAAAATCATGCAAGGTTTTGTATTTTCCTAAACGTATTGTGCACCTAAAATTGACCAAATAGGGATATTTGGTGGTTTTGTGAATATTTCATTTTATACCATATAAATTTTTTAATTACCTACCATCCCAATGAACAATCCAAGAGGGTTGAAAAGCTAGAGTTATATTAGAAGCAAAGCAAGGTACTTGCTTGAGCAAGACAATCATGGAGGACTCTTCAAGCTCTATTTGTATAATCATATTTAATAGATGTTCACATTTGCCAAGCTTTCTAGTTTTGATCTTAATGTGGTTGCGTCAACTTTTTGAAGAACCTAGACACTTCTTCTTTGCTCTAGCTTTCATAAAATAGAGTTCACTCTTGGAAGATGTAGAGGGTATAGAACTCTCTACTTCAATAATTAAGTAGTATTGGTTAGTGTTGCAAATTTTGATGATGTTGTGGACCAATTTGTTCTTCCACAAATTTTTTGGCATTTTGAACATATTTGTTGGATCTAAAGCATAGAGTGCTTGATTCAAGATTTTTTTGGGTGTTGCTTGAGGATTTTGTATGTAGGGTGGTGAGAATTTTATCTTGTAGAAAGAGCCTGAATTAATTGCAAATTTTCTTGGCTCTTCTTAAAGTGTGGATTGGTGTTACAACATGTGATCTTGTCTTTCTCTTGTCGATCTATGATAGCTCTTATTTCCTAGAAGTTAGATGTTCTATTTCTTTAAAAGTGCTATTTTTAGATGACATTTGGTATGAATCTATTCTTTGAGAAGTTTTTGACATTTAAAAAAAATTGTAGATGTACACTTGAGATTTGATTGTGATTTTGGGCATTGTATAGGCTCTTTGCAATACTGTACACCATAGACATCACGTTCTACATATTGCACAATAGGTTAGTTAATATAATCTCCATGATAACAGTGCAAATGCAAAATTATATTGACGAAAAGAGGTTTGTGCCATTCTCCAAAGCTGTTACCATCAACCATGCTTTGGAGGCTTCAATTAATATCCATACAAAAATGAGCTTCGTGAAAGTCTCTAAAGGTGGAAATAAGGCCCTAAAACCTTATTGTTGGGTATCACTAGTAGTGCAAATAGTAGTAGAGCCTTGGTTTGAATTTGACATTACTAGAAGTGACAAAAGTAAGGGAGCCTTTTTAATTATTTAAAAATTCTAAAATAATTACATGTTAAATAAAAAATATTAAGAATACTTGAATATAGACTTAACCTCTAAAAGACCAATCTACGTTTTTTGGGGCAACATAGCAATTTTGAGCAACTCATTACAAATGGATTTTTTTTTCTTTGAAAATTTCTCACAACATGTGCCAAAGGAGTAGCTTTAACCCCTAAACGTCCAAACTGCCTTTTTTGGCAACATAGCGATTTTGGGCAGCTCATTGCGTATGAAGTTTTTATTGTTTTTTGCTGAAATTTTCACACAATATGGGAACGAGGTTTATCTTTAAGGCCCAACAATTTTCATAACTTTTGACTTCATTGTTCAAAAGTTATTGCATGATCTGTAATTTTCAATGCTTGACGGGCAGCCCAAAAAAAAATCTAAAAAATCTAAAAAAAAACTTTTTTCAAAAATAAAAATTTGAAATTGGCTCTTTAGATTTATGTATACTTGGAAAGCTTTGAATCATTCCATTTTGATTTATGAGCTGAAAGTTATGAGGTGCTCTAGTTTGCGGGTAGTTATGGATTCCCTACTCAAAAATAAACTTTGGAGTCCTTAATTTAATTTAAATTTTAATATTTTTTGAAAAAAAAAGAAGCATATAATGTAAATTTTTTATTACTATATTACCACCGTTGGGATTAGAATTTTTCAATTTTATAATTAAGTTCTTAACAATTTAGTGTTTTGAATCATTCTCTACTTCTTTCTACTTGCTATACTTTTTCTATATGTTGTACAATTCCAAATGATCTAAAATTTTTTAAGCATGTAGCCAACTTGCCTTGAAGAATGAATCCAAAGAAGCACAATCATTTTGGAGATTTTTTCATACAAATGTGACCTTGTGAAGTGCAGCTGCCCGTATTTTTACAGGGCTAAAAAAATGAGTTTTGTCACTTCAAACGTTAAAATCTTGCAATCTACACAGTGAAAAATTCTGAAATTTTTTCCACATATTTCCAAACTAGTTTAATACAAGATCCTATGGTTACTTGGTCCAAAAATATTTATTTTATCTAAAATTTGGTGCTTGTATCAGAAATGGCAGTTTTGGACTGTTTTTGGTGAAAACATAGTCTCCGACGTTTAGGGGTTAAGGCCCAAAAACTTTCATAACTTTTGACTACTTTTGACTAAAAATTATTGTATGATATGTAATTTTCTTTGACCTGCGGATAGCCTGGAAAACTCAATTTTTTTTAAATCACTTTTTTAAGAAATAAAATTTGAATTGATTTTCTAAATTTATATATACGTAAAAAAATTTGAATCATTACATTTGATTAAAGAAATGAAAGTTAAGAGGAGTTTTAGTTTGCGGGTAGTTATGGAATCTTTATACTAAAATAAACTTTGAAATCCTTTATTTTACTTGATTTTCAATATTTTTTGAAAAAAATAAATTCAAAGGATGTATATTGTTTATTATAACATTACAACCATTGGAATTGATATTTTTTAAGTCCATAGCAAAATTCTTATCAATTTAGTATTTTAAATCATTCTCTACTTCTTTCTACTTACTATTTACAATGTTGTACAATTCCAAATGATATAAAAAATTTCAAGCATGTAGCCAACTTGCCTTAACCCCTAAGCGCTCAAACGACCATTTTATGGTCGCTGCCCGACTTCGGGCAGATTTTTCGGGCAGAAAAAAACTTTTTTCAACTTTTTAAATTTTTAAATTTTTTAAAATATTGGATTGTCTTTCAATATTTATATTCAAAACTAAGATCGCTACGGTCAAACAAAAACTATAAGAGAAATAGCACAAAGAGTCTAGTATTGCCTAGTGTTGAAAAACTTACTATTTGGGGAAAGTGTTGGTGTTTTCATTACTGGATCTTATGCATTTTTTCACAAATCAATAGAAACCACAATTTTGACCAATCAAAAAAAAATTCAATTGCTAAAGATAGAAATTGTATTTTTGGTGAATTTTTGAAGTTATATCTTCAAAATTCATTTGAAGAGAATCTAAGAATAATTTTATAATTTTGACCATACGGATATTTTTTTCTTTTTGTGCTTCACATTATCTATTTTAATGCAAACTTCAAAAAAGTTGTAGAACTTATATTTTATAACACATTTGTGTTTTGTCCAAACCCCTTGGGCTTTTAGGGGTTAAAGAATGAATCCAAAGAAGCACCAACATGGACATTTTTTCATAAAAATGTGACCTTGTGTAGTAAAGCTGCCCATTTTTTTGCAAGGCCCTCCAAAGCATCTTTGTCACTTCAAACGCTAATATCTTGCAATCTACATGGTAAAAAATTTAGAAACTTTTTTCACATCTTCTCAAACCATCTTACTACAAAATCCTATGGTTACATGTGTTTAAAAATGATATTTTTCTAAAATGTTATACTTGTACTAGAAATGACTGTTTCTAAGCGTTTTGGGTGAAAACATAGTCAATTTTTTTTTTGCGTTAAGCCAACTTGCTATTGGTTTTGCCACAATGTTGGTAAGGATTCTATAAAAAACTTATGACATCTTAAATGATCCAATGAGATTGAAGGATTCAACATATTTTATACATTGTTGTATTATGAACATAGTTGCAATTGTTTCATTTACAACATTAAAAAATCTTATTCTTTAATGCGCATGAGTATAGTTACTATTTATGAAAGAATGTTTTTCCCCTGGGTTCTTCACTCTCGATTACTTTAGAAACAACGTGAGACCTGAAAAGGATACATTTTAAATCTGGAGCACCTAATAATTAAAAAAATATTCAAGTTATTATAGCATCACTTTTATTAAACGAGTTGTATTATAACTAATATAGAGTACATTATAGTGATCTATTGTACAAAATTTATAAAATTATAGAAGAAGTAGTTTAAAAGGGAGGGAAAGAACCTACATGAGGAGCTTTCATTTTCCATTTGCAAATAGACAAAATAGTGAATGTCTCATTTTAGGTAGTTCATTCGTTCTAACACAAAATTTTATGTTCTTTTTGTATTTTGAAAGATGCATTGTATTCATGCAAAGAGAGTTGGACAAGGTGTAGCAGTTGGAGCATCCAATGTAGGAGTTCAATGTGGGTTTAGGGTTGTGGGATTTAGGATAGTTTTGAAAACCTTCTTCATGATGTAGAGATGTCTTTAGGGGTTTTGGAATTGCCATTGATTTTGAGGTAGTACTTTGCAATTCTCTCGTTAAGGTTGCGGAGGATTTTTTACTTTCTATTTAGACATCATAGTTTAAAAGGGAGCTTTTGAGGAATGTTGTGGATATGGTCTTCTTGACTACTTCTGGACTTTTGAAAGTCCAGAATTAATAATGGTCATCGTGAAATCTCATGATGATCATCAGGAAATAATCTAAAACATAGAGAGATTTATATAAACATTGGGAGATCTCACAATGTTATTATCTTGTGATCTTTGGATGTATAGTCCAGAATTCATTGAATAGTTCAAAAGTAGTTAAATGTGGCATTAATGAAGGTAAGCAAAGTATAGGGTTTGGTATTGTCCCACTTCTTGGGATTCTTATAAAAAAGTGAAGGAAAATAAAATTTAGGGTTTTATTTTGGCACAATTCTTGAGTTTTTTGCAAAAATAAAGCAAGGATTCAATGCTTTTGAGGTCAAGCCAATACCACTAATTTCCTTGCTTAATCATGGATTAGTTGTCATTCATAACTTCTAATAATTGACAATCTTCTTGCATGATAGTTTGAAAGTTGTCATTCTATGGGAGTTGCAAAGACTATTACCAAGCAATGGGTAGACAATCACTTCAATCTCATATTGAGAGCAATGATTATGCATAATGTCCTTGGTGAAGTAAGGACACATATAGGCAATTTTGTTAAAATGGCGGTATTTCATGTGCCATTTTTAGAGTGTCCACTCTAAACCATAAAAGTGACATCTAAGATAGGTATAGATTTCAAAAATCTAAGACTAACATAGATTTCAGACCGTACAATTTGAAAATCCTAGGAACTTATAGATTTCAGATATCTAGGACTGATATAGATTTCAAAAATCTAAGATAGGTATAGATTTTAGACCATTTCAGAGTGCACGGTTTGAATTGTTAAAAGTGCCAAACTAACGGAATATCGCCATTTTAACGAAATTGCTTATACATGTATATGAATCGTCACAATTTATTTGTTTAAATAGAAGATATCATTGTACTATATCAAAGCAGTCTACTTGCTAGCACTAGACAATAGTTTATTTATTGGCACAATGTAGAAGATTTTGGCACCCTAAACCACTATATTTTTAAGGCTTAGCTAATATAATACTATTTATGTGGTTTTTAATTTTCCTATTTTTTTCTTCAATTGTACATGCATGATTCATTTGCATGATTTGTTTGTATGAATTGTTTAATATATGAAGTTCATATCTTGATTGTTCGTATGGATTGTGTTCAAAAGTAGTTAGAGTGTACATATTATAGTTATTGATCCTAATACCATGTATAAATTTTTGAATTACAATAGGGACATGTTTAAATGCTTCAAATCTTAGTTTGACCTACTATAGGATGTAGGAAAATAGGCAAAAAATAGAAGTAGAAAAAAAAATAGGGGCATATATATTATGGAATAATAGCTAAATATCCCCCAAAGTAAAAAAAATTGATGCATGTATATATGGATTATAAGGTAAAATGAAGTACCTGGGTGTTTTCCTAAATTATGAACTTTAAAGAATATATTAATTTTATAAAAGTATAAATTTTCTTAAATGTTTCAAATACTATATCAATCGATCAATCAGTAGATATAGATAGGTATAGATACATAGATAGATATTATAAAAGAATGATTTTTTTAAGCAATTGGTAACATTAAAAGTAGCAAAATCCTAATTAATAATTTAAAAAATTCGTTTTGATGTTCAAAAGAAATTCTTGTAACAAAACTATTTTATAGGATATTTTTTAAACTAATTCATATAATGACAAAAAAAATTTAATATTTTTAAACTAAAAATAACTAACTAATTTTATAAAATTATTGTATATCAATATATTTACAAAAATATAATTGAAAATTTTGACATATTTTGACATATTTATATTCCACCTAATATTGTATTCTTTAATTCTTTATATTTAAATATAATAACTTACCAAATCTAAGAGAGTTACCATTAGAATTTGAATTCAATCATTTTATTTGTAGCTCATAAGGTTATCAATTCTAATATTAAACTTGTGATGTCTTCAAGCAATCATATTGCTTTTCATATATGCTGTAATAAAAATTTAAAATGTGAAGTTGTATATATTTCCATGTTTTAAACCTTTATTTATGTATTTCAAATTAATTTGATGTATACATGATTTTTTTTATAACCTAAAAGCACTTTTCAAATAAATAAATCTATTAAATCAAAATAAGTAGCTTTATAACTTTTTTATGTTCATTCAAAAATTCTATGGAATATTTCATTAAATTCAAAATAGAAAAAAAAAATTATTATTTTTAGATTATTGATTAAATTTATTTTTATTTATTGAAAATTAAAATTTTGATTTTTAATTTTAACTCCATATATTCATTTATTATTAAAACTAAATAATTTTTGAATTTTAATTTTTATATATCAATTATGGTACAATATATAGCTTCATAATTATTGTAAATGATGGTGCAACCATCAAAAATTGAGTGTAGTTTTTTAAATCTAAGTAGTTTCAATATCGATCTTTATTTTCATAAGGATGGTAAAATTAATCATTTATAAACTAAAGAGTATATGAATCTATTTGAAAATAAAATAAAAAATCCATAAAAAGATAAAACTTCAAATTACTAGGATATAGAAAGAATGATAAATATTGACAATAATCCCAACTTCATGAAAATGGTAAATAAAAATATTGCAATACCAAAGCTCAATGAAGAAAAAATGCAAAATGGTCAAAATAACCTTGAAGAGGGTAGTGAATCCAATGATGGAGAGCAATTTCTATTTGATAATAAAAAACATATTTGTTTTCACAAAAACCACCCAGTGAAAATAATTTATAAATCAAGAAATTTTCTTGCACCAATATTTAATAAAAGCATTACTGAAGTCATTAATGAATGGTATAAAAATGAAAGTAGAAAAATGACGTCTTTGTTTAGAGAAACATACTACAAAAAACAAGAACATTTTCTTAAGCGTGCCAAAAATATAAAGTTTGAAGATGGTCAAACAAATATGTCGTGGATATCTCCACCACCTCCCAAGATGCCATTAAAATATTCGGCATACAATTTAATGGAAGATGATCCTCTTGCAAAATATAATTTAAGAGGATTGATGATAGAAAGTTTTAAACCTAAAAATTACAAAACACTAGAAAAAAACTTAAATAGTTATGAGAGAAATTGCATTTGATTGCAAATCATTTCTAAATAAAAATAAAACATTTAGAAAATCAATTAGATGACTACAAAAGATTAGAAAAATAGTCTTTTGAACTCAAAGCTGAACAAAGTGATTATGTTACCCTCCTTGAAATTAAACATAATCCAATACATAAATTAAATGCCAAAATTAATCACGTAGAACAAAAAACTTAAAACTCTAGAATGTCATAATACTATAGCAGCCTTAGAATGTGAACATTAGAAAACAAGGGAATGTAATCAATGGTTTCATAAAAGAATAAATTCTTTAGAAAATCAATTCCAAGTTTTCCCAAAAGATAGAAAATATGGATTTTTTTCAAGGTGAAAACATCAAAAAATTACTTTATAATTTATTGATGTTTCATCATCTTAAACACATCTTCCATAGATTTATAATGCTTGAGGTAATCTGTCTTGAACTATTTTATAACTAGAATAATTCCAATGAGAATATTTTAAATATTATAGCAGCATTTTCTCTTGATAAAATAAATACAAATGTGTAGTATGCTATAAATCTATTAAATGAAATTTAAATGAATCATATAAGATAAAATTATATGATCTTTCTTGAGATCTTTCTATCTTTTACAATTATTTAATATAATATATTAAAATTTTAAAGTCTTCGACTCTAAAATGATTAGATGTAAAACTAAAAAAGATTTTTTTTGTAATCTATCAAATCAATGCAAAAATCTATTTTGAAAAATTATATTTAAAAAATTTATATTTTAAATTAAAATGAATTGGTTTTATTACCTTATAAGCTTTTGATTTCTATAAGGTTCAATGATTTTTTTGTTCAAGACAATCAACAAGCCATTCATTCCAAATAATACTAAATTTTTGAGTAAATCCTTTTAGTATGGATTGTTTATCATAATCTTTTTAATTTTATACAAAAAAATTCATTTTAGAAGTTTTTAATTTTTGTAAATATATGGGGTTTTTTATTTAATTGATTTTCAGACCCATATTTGATTTATTTGATTAAAATTTTGAATTTTATGCTATATTTGTTTTAATTTATTTCTTAAAGATCTAAACTTAGGTAGAATTGTAGAGAGGTTCTAATAACAATAAACAGATCTAAAATAAATGTTCATTTGAATTTGTAAGGATGAAACAAGTTAAATGAAATATAATTTACTTTGTATCCAAAATAATTTTATAAGCTAGATTAATTCAATTATAACTTGCACCCTCCATGTTTCTTATTTTATACCTAAATTATATGTAAATTGCTTAAATATTTGAATTTGAATAGATTTTTTTATTTTCATAATATTATACATGCTCAATTGAATATTAAATGTACACTAGAATAAAAGATAAAAGAAAGAAGGCAACATGAAAAGTGGAAATGGACTTAAGAAATATTTTTTATATTTAAAATTAGAATTTTTATGTTTTTAATTTTAAAATATTTAATAGACTAATCTTATCATTCAAATAATTTTAACATTAATAAATATCATAGTCAATTTTGCTTAATTATTTTATATCCAAAAAATGCATAGATTGCATCTTTTATGTGGTAAACATGTTCCTCCAATTCATATATAAAAAATAATAGGAGTACAATCATGTGTTATTATCCTATTGATTGTTAAACTATTACAAAAAATTTAAAAGGGCTACACATATAACTTTTTTATCGGTTGTAAGACTCTCACTTAAAAAAATTTGAGCACATTGTAATAAACACTTGTGAAATGAATTCATAAATTGTGCTTGTGAATATCTACTCCCATCCTATATTTGTATTTTTTTTAAACTTGTTTGGATTGCAATCGATATGGGATATATCTGTATGCATTTTTGTGGATACATATGTATTTGTATGGATTATGTATATATTTTGTATTTCATATATATTTTGAATTCCATATTTGTATCTATATTAATTTTGTATCCGTATTTCTTATCCCAGTGCCAATCTCTAATTGTTAGATGGCTATGATTGTATGTTTGACGACCAATCAATGGCTATCTTTTTTCCATCTCATCATTGGATCGACAACAATGGAGAGGAAACATTTTTTTGTAAAAAGATCAATAGTTGTGGTTTTTCACCGGGAAAGGGAGATTGCAAGAACATGAGGTGACGTGCATCTTTTGGGTGCAAAGTCAATGAACAAATCACCAATGGATGAAGGAAAAAGAATTAATATCTTGCAAGATCTACTTAACAATGAAAGAACTCCACTTCTAGGGTTCAATAGGACGATGGCTAGTGATGGCTATTGAGGGCATCTTCAAAGGCATATTGATCGTTCAAATGTATTTCTAACTTTTCAATGGATTATATTGGAAACTTATAATTACTATCATTAAAAGTTCATCCTAAAGCACTCTATAGGCAAGAGAAAACTCAAATTTTGACATTTGGGTGATTTGGCAAGTAAAATAAATGCCCTCATAAGCAAGCTATTAGACAAAAAATATAGAGGACTTGTCAAATCCTACTTAAGAAGTAAAATTACATGACTATGTCAATTCCATTGTAGCATTCTATTAGCTTTGCAGGATTGATTTATTGATTGATTGAATGATTTCATTTACCAAGCCTTCTTCTTCTTTTGACACTTACTATTAATGATTCATCAACTTCAGTCAACTCAATTAATTTTGAATTACACCTAACTAACCAAAGTGATTACAAGAAAGATCTATACTAATTTTCATCATACCTTATGGGCTGAAGTATTTTGCAAGCACAACTTTGAGAATTACAATCTAATAAAGTTAAAATTTATAGTTGAGGTGGATATGGTTGTTCGAACTTTATCTCAAAGTTTATTTGTTTTTTAAAATTAGTATGGTAGGGCTGTAGAAAAGATTGATTTTAAATATATTTTACAATTGTGGTTTAGAGTTTTGTAATTTGGAGTATTATGAAATATTCATTAGTAGTTGAAATTTGGATAAAACAATTTTCTAGTAGACTAGCAGCTATTGTATAAAATAATGATCTTGAAAATAGTTAATTTCATGTTGTGACAAAAATCCTACAAATGAAATTATTTTAATTTTTTGTATATTTTGGCGTAGGTGGTTTGTGTTTAATCATCATAACTATAAAATTTTCACATTGAAATTGAAAGCACAAAAGCACCATTAGAAAGTGAAATAAGATCATTTGAATGACCGGCCTTAAATGAAAAATTGATTGAAATTTTAAAACATTTTGAATTTTTTTAAAACAAGTATTTACAAATCAATAAAGATTGAAAGAGATTGCTCAAGAATCAAGCATACATCAGAAAATATTGATTTGCAACTTCATTCGACAAGGACTTAAAGTGTAAATTGATTGATTTAATGACCTCGAGAATGACCTCAAGAATGAAATTCAAGTGAATCCTTCCCTTGGTATAAGCTATTTTGAAAAAAAATTCACATGCAATCCACTTAAAGATGCTACAACCTACTGTTGAATGTCAATGTCGTAAAATTTGCGGTATTCCAAAACAATGGCATGTTTTAGGACTTGCGACCACAAACATATTTCAATCCATACCTGTCCTAGTTTGTGGTTTGAAATCCTATTTTTGAAATTAAACCATTGTGAAAATATGTACAATTTTTAATGCCATAGTTGCACCAATCTAATGAAATTGAGCTCGGTTGTTATTATTAAGTGCTAAAAAATTCATCAACCACGAGATGCCATAAATACATACGGGTACATCATATAAGCTTGTATGTTTTGACCTTAATCACAAGCCCAGGATAAAGCTTTCAGCTGATTGATTATACCATAGAGAAAATCAATTGGTTCATATCGTTATGATTGAATAAAAAATATAGTATCATAGGATATTCAAAGCTCAACTTTCCATTGGCATATTGGAACCACATGACACAATTCCGGTCCTTCTCGGACATTGATTGACAACAAACCTCTATAACAAACTCCAAAAGACAATCTGATTTTCTCATATGACACTTGGAATTTCAATTCTAGAACTATTCCTATTACTCCTCCTTGAAATTTGACTTGAAGTTAATCAATCAGTCAGACCTTGAATTGATGGCGCCTCCATCAATCATCCATGGAATGAAGCGCACTAAGTCGGAAGTTGAATTTGTTGACTGGGGCTACTAGAGAGATTAATGGAGTTGCCAACAACAAAGTTAATAGAGGAGGCAATAGTGGAACCAATAGAGGGTCCAATGGAAGAGCAAGACGTAGAAGATTTTTGTGGGCCTTTTGCAGGAGAAGTTATACAAACGCATCCACAAAAAAAAACTCCAAGTTATAACATGATTTTTGACCTTCCTTCCTTATACAATCGAGTAAAAAACAAATTATATGAAAGAAGATGTTTAAAGCATGAGTATCCCATTCAACATAAGTGTTATGTTGATAATTATTAAAAAAACAAAACATGCATGGATTAATGAAGGTCATTTAGTTGGGCATCTCCTTGAGGGTGCATTTACTTTAGAAGATCCTTTGGTTCGAGATGCTATAAAAAAATAATAAGTGAAGAGAAAGATAATTTGATAGATATTAAATTTGGTAAGAATAAAAAGTATGCATGGAGAGAGACTGATGTTTACAAAAAAATTAAAAAAACATCTTAAATATATAGAAGATGTTTTTTAATTTTCTTATAAACATCAATCTCTCTTCATGCATACTTTTTATTCCTGCCAAATTTAATACCCATCAAATTATCCTTCTCTTCACTTATTATTTTCTTCATAGCATCCCGAACCAAAGGATCTTCTAAAGTGAATGCACCCTCAAGGAGATGCCCAATTAAATGACCTTCATTAATCCATGCATGTTTTATTTTTTTAATAATTATCAACATAACACTTATGTTGAATGGGATATTCAAGCTTTAAACATCTTCTCTTGTATAATTTATTTTTTACTCGATTGTGTAAAGAAGGAAGGTCAAAAATCATGTTATAACTTGGAAGGGTTTCTTTTTAGATGTGTTTGTACAACTTCTCCTACAAAACTCAGGTCCACAAAAATCCTCTTCATCTTGCTATTACAAGCATTGTAAACAAGAACGAAAGCAAGAAATATAACAAAAACAAGAAGCTAGAATATATAAAGCAAGAAACTAGATTTCAAGAGATATGTTGTCAAGACTAAGAGACTCTTTAGTCTTGACATCCTTATATACTACTACCTAACTTCTTTTCTTAATCTAAGAAGTTATACTTTTAATTTTAGAAAGCTCTATTCTTAATCTAAGAAATTATACTTTTAATTTAGAAAGCTCTATTTTTAATCTAAGTAGTTATACTTTTAATTTTAGAAAATTCTATTTTTAATCTAAGAAGTAATACTTTTAATTTTAAAAAGCTCTATTTTTAATCTAAGAAGTAATACTTTTAATTTTAGAAAGCTTTATTCTTAGTCTAAGAAGTTATATTTTTAATTTTAGAAAGCTCTATTCTTAATCTAAGAAGTTATACTTTTAATTTAGCCGAAAGCTCTATTCTAAATCTAGAATGTTTTTCTAGAAGCTTCCTTTTACTATCACTACAAAAAAACAAGGGTATAAACAACTTGTCTATAATGACTATAGTAGTCATTTTGTAGTCATTGTTGTGCTTGCAATCATTGTGGACAAGTTATTTATACCCTTGTTTTTTGTAGTATATATGTCTCTAACTTGTTCCTCTATTGAACCCTTTGTTGTTTCCACCGTT
>OX579641.1:22170566-22301709 GCA_951230915.1 Antitrichia curtipendula | reverse complement strand
CCATTTGAATTTGTAATGTGAAAATTATGGACAATCTTTTGGGGGGGCAATCAACGCATCTTTTTGAAAGAATAACTTCTAAGATTTATTTAATTTTTTTTATAACAATTCAGTTTTCACAATTTAAAATAAAAAAAGGTTAATAAAGTTAAATATTTTTGCTAAAACAATCTCACTGTTGAGAAATGAGAATGTGTTTGAATTCCATCTTAGAGCTATTAATCGTTTAATTTTTTCTAGAATCTTGAATCTACTTCTACTTAACAGTTCTTTAATGAGTGAAAATTAAAGGGGGGTGGGGGTGATTGAGCCTCCAATTTGTCAATTGAGACTCATAGTTTGTTTGTTTTTTGTTTGTTTACAAGTTTAAGTCTAGTTTTACATACAAAAAGCTCCCAAAAGAGTATAAAACTCAAATAGGTATGTCACATATCAATGTAGAAGTTGGTCCTAAATAGAGTATTTTTTCTGTAAGTAAATCCAAATCTCTCATATAAATAGGATAGTAACATGGAATTTATACAAATTATAGCTATTTAGTAGAAATTGCCCAAATTGTCTAAACCTACCTTGCATGTGACAAATCTTGGCTAAATTAGTTTGAGGAAGCCTATATGAGAATCATGAGTTGATTTCTAGAGAAAGGTTTCAATTTCCCATTTCATTTTGTGAAATAGTAAAACCCATAATTGTTAGCATGTAGGTGAAAAAAACTCAAGACAGACCAGTGGAGGGCATCTACAACCAAAGAATGGTGATTTAGAACAAAAATCACCCTAGGAATTTAACAGTGCAGTTGGTTTGTTAAGATTTTCTTTTGTGTGAAAGATTATTTGTTTATCATAAATTAAAGGAGATAGCAAGATTTGATTCTCCTTCTTTATATGTGCAAAATAAGAATATGAGCTTGCATGTCTTTTATGGAATTTTATGAGAAGTTCTACAAAAAGTTCCAGAAGTTTTTGATAGTCAAAAAAACTTCTTTCAGACAATCAACCACCAAAATTTACAATAATTTTTTTTTAGAAATTAGCCAGAGCATGGTAAAATCTCACTAAAAATTATCACATCTTTTTTTATGTTAATAAAACACTCCAATAAGTTTGAAGACATTCCGATAGCCAAAAGTACCCAAATTTGCAAGATTCTTCCATAACCAACAAATTTAAAGATTGTTAGTAGAATTGATCGGTGTTTTGGGAGCATAAAAAATTAGAATGGGGCCAAAACTAGGTCTATTTTTACTCCCTCATACCTTTTAAAGAGCCCAAGCTAGTTATTTTTTTTATATAGAAAAGTCAAATTCTAAAAGTTGGACTTTTAACCCTTTTGAGCGTTAAGTTGCCGCTAGGTTCTGATGGGATTTTGAAGATGGAAAAGGGGTGGAGTTTTTTTTTAAACACAAATGGCTTTTTGAAGCCAATAACACAATCAGTTTGTGATTTGGAATGTTTTTCCAAAAGTTAGAAGTTTGACCAATAGAAAAATAGAAAATTACAAATATCTAGATTAAAATTGGTAAATCCTAGTTCACCACTTGATAAGTGGGGAAATGGAGACCCTTGGAAATTAATATAAAACAAGTCTTTGTTTTTTACAAATCATCTTTTTGTTCATAAATTGTGAAGTTGTGTTTTAGTTCAAACTTTGAGTTGGCCAATTTTTGGCCATTTTGTGTCTATATGGTGTTTTTGGAGTCTTTTAGGCTCATTTGTGAAATTTGGTGCATTCTTAAAGGACTTGGGGGTCCCTTCAAGATTTGATCCTTGTTTTTTTTGGGTGAAAGTGTGAGTCAAATACTAATCCTAGAAAATTTCCATCCAATTCTAGCTATGCCATTAGTGGGAATCCTCTAGAGGCCTTATTTTTGTGGTTTTGTTGTTGCACAAGCTCCTTGGTGGGAAATCCAAATTATTGTGAAATGTCATGAGCTTTGACTGCAAAATTATTGGGTAAAATCCATGTGTTTTTGTGGATTTTTTTTGTTAGTTGAAAGAAATACGGCAAAGCTTTGAACTTGAATACAAAGTCCAAACAAAATCCAAGTAGTTTTATGTGTTTGAGTAGGTGTGAGATAGAACAAAATTAGTAGTCTACATGTTAGTTGAAAGAGATGGTTAATGTATATTAGAGAGTATTTAGAGTGATATTATAAAAAATTAGTGGGAAGTGTTTTAACTTAGAAATTCAAAGTGAAAAGAAATTAGTGAGAATTAGCAAGTTGTGAAAAGAAACAGGTGTTAGAGTGAAAGGAAATCAATAAGAAATAACCATCTTTGGAAGAGAAAAAAATTGGTGTGAAAGGGAATGAGTCTTGCAAATATTTAGCTTAGAAGGTAGTAGTTAAAAATAAAAATAAAAATAAAAATACTTTGTACCAAATAAGAAAAGTTATTAAAATTAAAATTAAGCTACTACCAAATTTGTTGTGGTTTGGAGAGGCACATGGAGTCAATCAATGTACATATACACTGCCCACCATGCTTAATGTCATTCGTTGGGCCATGCGGCAGGGCGTCAGTGACTGGGCAAAATTGCTAGACGGACTACTATAGTGGAGGCGGTTTGTACATCCCCTACACTTGCCAGCCAAACTCTGCCAGGGTACTCTTTGCCAAGCCAATTGTTACCGTTGTGAGGCTTTTGAAGTTCTCATTTTATTTTAATTTTTATGCACGTCATTTTCTTTTGCAAGCCTACATTTATACATTTAGCGGTTTAGAAATTAGTACGTTCAAATTCTGATCTCCTCTTGCAATTGACGTATTTTGTTGTTTTTGTTTAGAGAGACACATAGTGGCAACTTTATTACAAAGATGGCCAACCACACCCTTTTGGTTTTCTTTGCATCCATACTTGTACTCTTGACCTTCTTTAACCATAGGCGACATCATTATAGAGTGCCCAATGTTCCGGTTCAAATTAAGGGACATTTAGGATTCCAACGTTTGCTTCCAATTATAGCTGCCATTGTGTGGATTGAGCCATGCTAGTACATTCACCATAATGTTGTTGAAGACGATGTATGGTATACATTGCCACAAATGTTGGATTTGAGGTATTGACAAACTTATTATATGGACTTTTTAGCATTCGAGGCTTTAATTGATTTATTAATATCCTTTTGCATCCAACTGTTGGTACATTTGTAAGACCCCCATTCATGCTAGAAAACAAGTGAAGCTTGTTTTATATCCATTAGTGCACAGTGTAAGTTGTGCTAGGATGCACAATTTATATGGATGTGGTGAGTCTACTATTCAAAAATATACTATGATTGTTTATCGGGCATTAGAAATTAGAAGTGATGGTTTATTCTTCCACTTCATTTACACCTCATGGTGATCGACTTCAAAACATTATAGAAACTTTTAGGGACATAATTGGATTATCAAATATAGCAGGTGCAATTGATGGCTTCCATATCCCTTTCATGATCCAACCAAGAAAACAATACACCACCGTACCCCAAGATTTTTTTATTTTAATTGTAAAAAATTTCATAGCATTGTTTTACAAAGAATGTGTTATACAAATAGGATGTTTTGGAATGTTTGTGTGTGTCAATGTAGAGGAGTACTTGATACTGGGCAATTTGTTGTGTCTTTTGTTGTTGCATAATTAAGCACAAAGACAAATTTTAGTAAGGCCGGTCATCCACTTGAGTGGAATGGACACTAGGCCTTACTTGAATGGTAATATTGCCTAGAATATTGCTTATCCAAGCCGATCGTATTTGCTCCGAAATTTCAAATTGGGTGATCCAACAATGGTGAATCTCCTCAAATGACTGTATATACATATCACAAAAATCTTGAATATTTTATATTTGCTTGTGTTTTAAATCGTCGTCAAGCCCATTAAAATATGTCACTATCTCGTTTCAACTTCATCATCAATTATCGCCCTAGAAAACAACAAAGATTGTCAAATGTCTTATCTAGAAGATCATATCTAGCACCTAAAGAAAGAGAAGCAGCATATGACCAACAACAAATGATTTTACCAAAACCTAATTAATATCAACTTTGTGCAATGAATGTGACAATGGTTGGTGACTCATCATTTCTTGACCAAGTTCAGACAACATCAACTCTAAACTCTCTAATTCTTGACGTCAAGTATCGTTCATATAATGACCGTGACAAATTTAAGTTTTTGGATGACCTCTTGTATTTTGAAGAACGCTTACAAATTCTAGAAGGTTCTTTACGCCTTTGAGTTCTTCAAAATTGTCATGATTTTTCAACTATTTGACATTTTGGGTTCTATAAGACGTTAGAATTTATATCTTGAAATTTGGTGACCTCAAATGTAGAAGGTTGTCAAAGATTTTGTGCTCTATATGATTGGATTCTTTTGATACTATATATGTTATTGTGGATCCACTAATAAAGATGGCACATTTTATTCCTTGCAATAAGACAATCATTGAAGAAGATACAACACAATTTTTTTAGACAATATTTAACGATATCATGGATTGCTAAAAGATATCATCTTAGATTGAGGATTGCAATTTGTTTCCAAATTTTGGCAATCCTTCTTTAAGATCTTGAAGGTGGATATCAAACTATCTTCTGTTTTTCATCCTCAAACCAATAGTCAAACTAAGCATGTCAATCAAATATTAAAAACAATATTTTCGTTGCACCATCAATTATCAACAAAAAAAACTGGACCTTGTATTTAATATTAGCTGAATTTGTATATAACAATAGTATCCACGCCTCAACTCAACAAACGCCATTTTTGCTAATTATGGATATCATTCCAAGTTTTATGTAAGGAATATTCCAAAAGTAGACAATCCAATAGCCGAAGTCTTGACAACATGGTTGTTAAAGCTCCAAAAAATCATTAAACTTTTGTTAGAAGATGCTCAAAATCGTTATAAGGCTTATGTAGATGTAACTAGAAAAGAATCACCTTCATTTCAAATTAGTGAGAAAATTTAGTTCCTTTGACACAATATTAAGACTACCCGACCATGTAATAAAATAGATTATTATTGACTAGGACACGTTTCCATTCAACGGCAAGTCAATTCAATTGCTTATAAGCTGGAATTTCCAACATCTATGAAAGTACATCTAGTCTTTCACGTTTCTCTTCTTGAACCATGTAAAGAGTCAAATATATCAGACAAAATGCAATGGCTACCGCCTTTTATTGAAGTAAACAATTATGAAGAATATGAGGTGGAAAAAGTGTTAGATTCCGATACAAACGAGGCACCCTGAAATATTTATACACTAGCTTGGATACGATATCATGAGCGCACTTAGGAATCAACAACAAATGTGACCAATGCACCTCAGAAAGTACATGAATTTAATGGATTTTATCATGATAGACCAAAGCCTAAATCTAAGGCTCTTCTAGAGATAAAGGTGATGTCAAGGACACATAGTAAAAAGAAGTTTCTCGAAGAACTTCCTAGATTAAGAATAGAGCTTCCTAAAGTAAAAATATAACTTCTTAGGTAATAGTATATAAGGATGTCAAGACTAAGGAGATCCTTAGTCTTGACAACACATCTCTTGAAATCTAGTTTTTTGTTTATATATTTATTGCTCTTGTTTATGGTGTTCATAACAAAAACAATTAAAGGCTATTAGATCAAAAGTAAGGTAGGAGGCTCTAAAAGCGTCCCTCTCCTTGAAATTGCCCCAATTATTAGTTGGAGAATGGAAATGAGGTGCATCAGAAAAGTTGGGCCAGATTGTTTGGATGCCATCCTGACACCAAAGGCTACATTTCAGTCATTTTAGTGTCATTTTATCCACACTGAGTTGGTATGGAGGTTGGCACCAAATTAACTTAATAGCATCTCCATGCACCATCTTGACACCATATTCACATGCCTTGAATTTCCTGATGTGATCCTTAATCCATAACGACGCCACGGCCATTTTCTGGTCGATGAATGATAGAGAATCTTGTTGTGTCGGACATAAGTGCAACTATTCATCCTCCAAATTTTGTGTGAAAAGGGAAGGTCTTCTACAGTAGCTTGACTTCCAACGAGTGCTTTTTCATTTTTTTAATCCAAAAATGCACATGGTATTAAAAACAGATGATTTCCACATAGAACCCCCAAGTTGTTCAAGGGTTAAATGGACCGCTTTAGCAATTGAATGAATCGAGGAAAAATTATTTTTCTATTGCAAGAGCCAATCATTGTCTTTGATTTCCACACATCTCTTTACAAGTTGCAAGTGGATGGATTTGGGTACACTTGTGGTCACTAATAGGTGCCCATGCCCCAAATATTTGAAAATTTATAAGTAATTCAAAAATGCTTGAAAAAATACAAAACCACTTGTGTTAGGTTCCACATCTATTTTTCTTCCTCTCAAAAATGATTAAAAATATTTTCATCCACGGTAACATATGAAAAAGACGGACCAGCCCTTAAAGGGTCGCTTTTAGAGCCTCCTCCCTTATGCAAGCGAAACAAGCACAACGTCTGGCCTCACAAATGCGATCTGAAACTTAGGGTTACGTTCTGCGGGGGACGGACGGAGTCTGGAGTGGACGGAGGGGGGAGGGAGGACGGAGGGAGGGGAGGACGACTGGACGACAGGACGGAGGGACAGAGGGACGGAGGCTGGTGGTGTCGGGCCCACACGGAGGCCTCCCTTTCGCTCGAAGGGGGTACTTAACGTCTTCGGAGCGGTATCAACACAAATAGACCTCGGTGTGAGTGATCTGGGAGGGAAGGAATGAGAGGTGGATCGCTGCAGCCGTGGCGCAAGAGTCGTCACTTGTGGCAGCAAGTGGCAGCAGCTCGAGGCAGCAGCTACAGCACCACGTCTGCGCTTCACAATCCTTCTTCGGCTTCGACTGCTTCGGACTCATCATCATCTTCGGGACGCGTTTTGCCGCCCAAGTCACGGTTGACTTGGGTATGTATTATGGCCATCTCTCTCTCTCTCTCAATCTGATCTTGCAGAGGAATCTTGGTAGCGATCTTTGTCTAGGGTTTTGGGAGGGGAAGGAGGTGTGTTTACTGGTGATAGAAGCATTGATTGGATTGTAGTTTGCTCGATTGTATGTGAGATGTTTTTTTCTCGAGTTGGCGCAACTTGCGCTGCTATTCTTGTGTCCTCTTCATTGGCCCGGATTTGTTGATTAGGCATTTGGTATCATCCATTGTGTCCTTTCAGGATCCGCCATAGTAGTCCGGTGTCCTCTGGTTTTTGACACGAGAGAGCGTGAGGGTTCTCTTAGGGTTTAGGGTTTTAGTGTAAACCCTAATTGAATGTAGTGGCAAATTATCAAGTTGCAAACTTTTTTCCGTTATGTTGTGGCAACTGTACGTCTGCTGTCGAGACCTTTTTCGGCATTGGTTTCTGGTGTGAATTATGGATTATTAGGTCGAAATTGACGCCCTTTTGTATAGAAAATGTGAACGACTGTTGATTCTTGAAGAGGTACCAGGACTTTGGTTAAAAACAATGAAGTGTTTGGAACGTTGGAAATAGCTGTGATCCTACTGAAATGTAAGTCAACATTACAGGAGATTAGATGAATTCTGAAATGTTGTTAATTGAGGTTACGATCACTTCGTCGTGATCTCATCCATTGAACCTAAATTAAACGTATTTCCCAAACTAAAATTAGAAGTTTTACTTTGGAAGCTAACGGGGGATTATTGCAGCTTTGCGAAACATATTTATATCTATCAAAACTGTAGGGTATGATTACAATATTGTAAAATTGCATATTGTTGTATTCCTTGACGCTCACCCCAAAGATTTACTTCAACTCCTATAGATATGAAAACGGTGACTTTTGTTCGTTTGGACTCTTAGGGTTTAATGAGAGCGGACAACCAATTGAATGTCAGGTATGAGCACGTTTCTGAATGTGCACATGGATCTCTTCTGCAGAGGCGATTGTTGACAGGGACAGTCCTCGGCTCCATAATTGGGGGAGGAGCTTATGTGGGCACCTCTGATGAAGCCACAATCAGGTTTGTTTTATTGATTCATCAGGTTCAGTTCTTTGTGATTTCAGTAATGTGATCATGTTTCCGTGATAGATTCATCCAGAATTTCAGGGAACTGTTTTTTCACTGGATTTACTATGGTTGGATGGATTTACTATGACATATATCTGGGGTGGGCGATTGCAGATTTAGAGTGGCAGTCTCCTGTAACATTTTTTTGGAGTGAACGATCTTTATTATTTATAAAAATCGTAATTGATGATATTTGAACTGTCTATTTTGTGCAGCAACTGGGCATTTCAGGGAGCCAATTTGCTGAACCCACTTTTCAAGTTTTTTGACCCCGAGGATGCTCATCGGTTAGCCATCTGGGCCGCATCTCATGGATTAGTCCCGAAGGAGAATCGACCAGATCCCCATGTCTTGGAAGTAACAGTGTGGGGGCGTGCTTTTTCAAACCCTGTCGGTCTCGCTGCAGGCTTTGATAAGAATGCCGAGGCCGTGGAGGGGTTGTTGGGGATGGGATTTGGGTTTGTTGAGGTGGGCTCAGTGACACCAATCCCTCAGGAGGGAAACCCAAGACCTCGAGTATTTCGAATTCGGGAACAGGGGTAAGCAAGTATGTCTCTGCTTTCTTTCTCATGCCAATTAATGTAAAGTGTCACTTTTAGGTCTAACATAGAGAAACTATTTGCGTGAGTTTTTAGCATTCTGACATATGTAGGAGTGTATGAATTTCGTATGCAATCATTCAAAGTAGGCCTTTGTGCTAAGATTTTTAATTTTGGTTAGGCTCTTGTTCAACTTCAGCTTTCGAACGTAGTAGCAAAGTATCCGAAGTGTTTAGGCACTCAACTAGTGGGCTGTGATTTTGTTCTGACCTAGAGCATTCCTGTTTTCCTAGGTAGGGGCGGCAATTGTTGAAACTGAATTTTTTTCCCTGAGTTGCGCAGGGCAATCATCAATCGATATGGATTCAATAGCGAAGGGATTGTTGCGGTGGCGAAGCGGCTTGGAGCCCAACATGGGAAGAGAAGGCTCGCAGAGACCACCAGGGGAGACCCTTTTGGTTCAGATAGTCGACCAGCAGGAAATGCTGGTACTGGGATTTTAGGAGTTAACCTTGGAAAGAATAAGACTAGCGAGGATGCCGCGTCTGATTATGTACAAGGCGTGCATACTTTGTCACAATATGCTGATTACTTGGTGAGGTTTGGCCTAATCGTGAACCTGTGCCGTACTTTGCTGGAACAGGCGTTTAGTGTGTTTTGAGATGGGCTCCTTGCATGAGTGATTTTAGACCTAAACATCGAGGGTAACATTTCGTGGGAAACGCTTGCAGGTTATAAATATTTCCTCTCCTAATACCCCAGGATTGCGCAAACTCCAAGGGAGAAAACAACTTCAGGACCTTATAAAAAAGGTAATAAAATTTAATCTTATCTTTCAAACGCATCCGTATGAATTTTTTGGAACAGCTAAGCTGATAATGTTCAGTGTTGGCTTTGAAGGTTTTAGCTGCCCGAGATGAAATGCAATGGGGAGAGTCAGGGCCACCCCCACTACTGGTGAAAATCGCACCTGATTTATCAAAGCAGGACTTGGCTGACATTGCAGCGGTAAAGAGGACTCTCACTCCATTTTGTAGAGTGCTCCGTCCTTTGTTAAGTTTACCGCTCATTTCACGTAACAATTTTTCTTATATTTAATGATCTTCCAGGTTTGAAAGCCTGGGTTGTTACTTCATCTGATATTTGTCTGTTTTTTGGGGGATACTCAGGTGGCGCTTGCTTTGAGATTGGATGGTCTGGTAAGTTACAGGTTTAATATCACTTTGTAAATTCATTTATGTTTAGTAAGTTCACTGAATTTTTATCAATGAATTGCATTGATCAAGGTTATTGGTATCTGGATGAAGGGTATTTGACTAGAGTTTTTTGCAGCATTATTTAGTCACTGCGTGTTTCACTGTTTATCGACCGGGGAAATTGGTTTTGCAGGTTGTGTCGAACACAACAATATCACGACCGGACTCTATTCTTGGCTTAGTTCACGCAGAGGAAACTGGAGGTCTCAGTGGGAAACCCCTATACCACATGGCCACCGAGGTGCTACGTGACATGTATGTCCTTACAAAGGTAATTTTCTTGATCTGTTTCGCTCCACCATCAATAATTGGGGTTTTCGATACAAAATTATGACATCTCAATTTTGAAGTTCCTTTCTTTTACCGATTTGCCACCCTCATGTTGCAATTCCTATATTTTTTTTCATGGTCAATTTATTTTGTTCATCAGGAATACTAGTACTAAATGGTGTCTCCAATCCACTGCAATTAATATGCTTTATGTATGCAACTTCACTTTTTTGTCACCTTGGATATGTCTCCACTTCACTGCATTGTGAGACTTCCAGCTGGTAATTTGCAGTGTCATTTTATCGTCAATTGACACACCTGGGTTCTGTGAGCAGGGGAAAATTCCTCTAGTCGGCTGTGGCGGCATAAGCAGGTTGGATATGCTGAAACATTGTTGTAACGTTTTGTTTGTGACCTAGTCACGTTATATACGATCCTTATTGCGAGCACACGAAATTTCCGATGTCTCTATGCAGTATATTTGCTTTTATTGATTTTAGCTGACCCCTTAATGTTCTACAGTATTGCTGTTTTTGTAATAAGTTTGTTGGTACTCTATCTGTTAGTGGTGAAGAAGCTTACAAGAAAATTCGAGCCGGTGCCTCTTTGGTGCAACTTTACACTGCTTTCGCATATGAAGGGCCTGCACTTATACCTCGAATTAAGGTACGTTGTCAGTCTTCAATACCATGTGATTGCTATTCCTGTCACGTTTTATAGTGTTTGTATCATTCTCAATTAGTGTGTGTCTGAGTTTTCTGTTTTCACTCAATTAGTTGTGTTTCGTTGGTTGCAGTCAGAGTTAGCTGCTTGCTTGGAGCGTGATGGATTCAAATCGATACAGGAGGCAGTTGGAGCTGACCATCGCTCATGCTGATGATAGTATTAGTGGTAAATGATGGTTGACTTACACAATTTTCTCCGAGTCATTTATATGGAATAAGTTAACTTGTGCAACACCATCTTGCAGCTGTGGTGAACTATCTTCTTTCTACTGGATGAAAGGTTGAAAGATCAGTGACGATTATTCTTGAGCCAATTTGAAAGTACTTGTTCTGTGAAATGGCTTGTCTCCAAGTTTTTGTCCAACTTATCTGTGGCTGTGTTGTGAGCACCTTGTTTTTTGTGTGTTCTTCCTCATTTTGATGGCATTAAAATATGTAAAGATAGTTTAAAACAATGCATAAATGATGGGGTCGTGTTAGGTTTCATCTGCGTCCATTTGGGTGATAACCAAAGCCAGAGACGCAAAATCACCATTTTGACGCTGCATATAAGGTACGGTAGAACCACCCATGGTCGACCACTTAACCCCTCAACGCCCCTTGCAGAACCGCGTGCCGTGCTTGCAGACTGACCCACCGCAAGTGGGCAACGGTTTCTGGGCGGACGGATTGACTGTAGAGTATGTGACCGTTGATTTGCATGGGGCACTGAATGGCGCATCGATTGAAAGTATTTCCGGCTCATTTCACCGGTGCGATTTGATTCTTATAGCAATCGACGGTGACTCACCGGCAGCACTTCAGGCACAATTTCGGCACTTGCGGCACTTACAAGCAACCTCAGACTCTGAATCCCGACGAGTGAGAGTGAAATTATATACAAAAAATTTATACATACAATGGACATGTTATTGCAAGAAAGAGAGGTATTGGTTATTTGTCACAAGGAGGAGTGCCAAAGCTTTCCTTCACAATAACTTTTGAGGCATGATTTATAAAAACTTATTACTGGAGATAGTTGTCTTGAGAGTGTATTCATATCCCTTATTTTTAAATTCAAAAATCATTTTATATTTAAAATTAATTTAAATTAATTTGTCACTTTTTTAGTTTTGGAAATTTTTAGTAAAAAAGAGTACCCAAAATTAATGATCTAGAGCTAAAATTTTAGTGGTCTATTCCCAGAATAGGTGGACATGTTTATTCCAAGGGGTGTCTGAAAATATATCATTTTATGTCCTCCATGTTTGTGCAAATAAGGCTTCCTTGTGTGTACATTTGTGAACATTAAAGATGAGTGGTTTCAAGATCATTTTTTTAGTGAAATCTCTTATCCTTGAAGTCCTTCCAAATAAACAATTTTTTATTTTTTTTTATATAATTTCACTCTCACTCGTCAACGTCTCCAGCATCGACTGCTTTTGTAACCGCATCAATCACATCCAGAGCCCCTTCCTGCCGATGATAAAAATTTAAAACTTTGCAAAATCTAGTTCCATTTCACATCCCTGTGCGATTGACCATATATCCGGAATGTTGAAAAGTCGTACACCATACCAAGCAAGGGTACATGTACGACACATTGATACTACTATGTCAAGCAAAACCAAAATTCTCCAAGGGTGGTATGATAATATTGTCAAATAGAAATCTATTACAATGCAACACCAAAGTTCTTCAGAGGTTGTACTGTACTGTACAGTCAGCTACAGGTTGCTTACGAATTTTTTGCATTTCCAGTGAAAGAAGTTCCACTGCTGCCAACTTTGACACCCTCCCGAGGGTTGAAAATTTGTTTTTTTGCCTTGAATGGTTTTTTACAAGTTCATCTCTATGTTAATAACATATGTGCAAAATTTCATGGCCAAAAGATTTACAGAAAAAAAGATATTCAAAGTCTACCAACATGTGTAATTGCGAGAAGAATTTCACTACTACCAACTTTGCCACCCTCCCAAGGCTTGAGAATGTTTTTTTTTGCCATGAATTTTTTTACATGATATCATGTCTATGTCGATAGTATGTGTACCAAATTTCAAAATCAAAAGATATACACAAAAAAAGATATTTGAAATCTACCAACATAGGGAGTTGTAAAAACAATTTCACTACTGCCAACTTTGCCACCCGCCCAAGGGCTGAAAAATTGTTTATTTACCATGAAATTTCTGTCATGAGATCATCTCTAAGTTGGTGACATGTGTGACAAATTTCAAGTCCAAAACTTATACCAAGAAAAGAATATTTGAAATCTACCAAGAGGTGTAGTTGTGAGAATGATTTTTTACATCCATGTCAAACTTTAACCCACAAAATGACACTATAACAAGGGCTGGAAAAATCACTCTTCCAACTCCCTATGTTGGTAGATTTCAAATATCTTTTTTTGTGTGAGTCTTTTGAACTTGAGATTTGGCACACATATTATCAACATGGAGATGCTTCCATGACAATAAGTTTCATGCCAAAAAAAGCTTTTTTCAATCCTTGGGAGGGTGGCAAAGTTGGCAGTAGTGAAATTGTCCCTTCCAAAACCCTATGTTGGTAGATTTCAAATATCTTTTTTTGTGTAAATCTTTTGGTTTTGAAATTTGGTACACATATTATTAACATAGACATGATATCATGTAAAAAAATTCATGTCAAAAAAAAAATTCTCAATCCTTGGGAGGGTGGCAAAGTTGGTAGTAGTGAAATTTTTCTCACAACTACACATGTTGGTAGACTTTGAATATCTTTTTTTCTGTAAATCTTTTGGCCATGAAATTTTGCACATATGTTATTAACATAGAGATGAACTTGTAAAAAACAGTTCAAGGCAAAAAAAACAAATTTTCAACCCTCGGGAGGGTGTCAAAGTTGGCAGCAGTGGAACTTCTTTCACTAGGAATGCAAAAAATTTGTAAGGTTTCTGTACCCGACTATACAATAGAGAATGTAGGGAGCTAAGTTTAAGATTGAGTTGTGGTGGCCAAATGATGGACTATGAATTAAATTCCTCTCCAATGCTGACGAGATATGTTGCTGGGTTCTGCAGACCAGTCAATTTTATTAATGGACAATCTTAAGGTTACGTTGCAGCTACCTGAAGGAAGTGTTCGTTGCTGCCGTCACGCTCTTTTTTCCCCATATCAGCATACATGATGACCTTCACCTCACGGGCTCCTGCTGCAGGTGGAGTGTGGAAGTTGCTTCTTTTGCTCCACCCAACCTTGTCAACATCAAGTTTCATGTGATTTTTTTGGGTGTTTTCAGTTTGGATTGTGATGATTATGGGTGCACATGCTTTACCTGGGGGAGCCTCCTTTATGAGGTAAGAGGTAAGGTAGGAGGTCCATAAATGGTCCATTTAAGAGCTGAAACTGAATTTTGGGGAGGTGAAGCTTCTTGAAATATTTTTCAGTAAATTTTTCCTTCAAAGACAAGTGGAATTGGCATCTAATCCAAGTCATTTCATATTTTTTTGGAGCTTTGTGAAATTAGTTGTGAAATTCTGAAGTTGAAATGGCATAGGGCTCTAAAATTGCCTACCTCCAGAAACATACATTGTTTGTAGATTGTTGAAGGCTACGAAAAAACAACATGTACAAATAGTGTACATTTTAGGAGGTGGGCCATTTTAGTGCCTAGGCTATTTTAGAACTTCCTACCTTAGGATTCGATGATTTGAATTATGAAGGAAAGGAATGTCTTACCCGTCACACTGATAAGGTAGGGCACTGTTAATGCAACCCTTTAAGAGCTGATTGCATTTTCAGGGAAGCTAATCTCCTTGAAACAAATTTCAGTAAATTTTACTATGAAGAAAAATGGAATTGGCGTCTAATCCAAGTTGTTTCATATTTTTTGGACCTTCATGGAATTAGTTACAAAATTTTGAAGTGGAGATGCAGTGGTTTCTAGAAGCGACCCCTCCTCAAATGTCCAACGTTGGTACATTGAAGAAAGTAAGATGTACCTCTGTGTTAGAGGTCGCTTTTAGAGTGAGGTCACTTTTACAGACCCTACCTTAGTCCTGCCGTGATGAAGGCCAAAGCCCTGTGAGAATAGCTGAATGGATGAAGCCAGGGTCATGCCACCCAAATCCAGCCAAAGCTGTGTCTGTCAAAGAGAAAGTAACTTAACGCCAACCTCCATGAAAACCGAGAAGTCTGTCCTTCAAATGCACTGCACAACATAATGCTGACAGAGTTGATTGAATTAATTTGTGCTACATTAGTGGTTATCAACCCCCTCCATTGGTAAGGTAGGAGGCTCAGAAATGGCACATCTAAGGGCTGGTCCGCCTTTTTGTGTTGGACAGGAATAATTTTAGCTCATTTTGCAGACAGAGAGAAATAGGTGAGGAATCTAACCCAAGTGGTTTCGTATTTTTCCAAGCATTTTCGGATTACTTATGAATTTTCAAACAAGTTGGGTCATAGGTCCCTATTTATGACCCTAGGTCTTCTATAAATGGTTCACTTGCAATTCTATAGGAAGATAGGGAAAGCAAAGCAAATGATTGGCTCTTGCAACTGATAATGTTTTTTTCCCTTGATTCATTCAATGACTATACATGTCAATTTCAGAACCAACTCATGTCCATTTTACAACCATTCATAGGGTCCATTTTTAATGCCCGTTCCATTTCAGAGCCTCCTACCTTAACAATTGTTGGTGAAAAGATAACCTACGTTTGAAGAAAAGTATCCAATTTTGATGGAGTCAAGATTGAATACCTTGGTCGTTTTCTAAAACTCACAAATATTCTAAAATCCAAAGCCAAGCAAAGGTTGTAAGGGAGGCAATCCCTTGCTAACCACTGAAGGAAATACACGAATTTGTAGGGTGGGTTTCTTCATTGGGGAAATTTTTCCCATGTGTAGAAATAGAGTTCAGAAGGTTTCCATTATTTTTCAGATTTTTATTTCTCAAAATATAATTACTATGGACTTTTTAGCTAAAGATTTTGTTCAACCCATATTGGTCATATAGACCTTCCTATCTCCGACGAAGGACTAGTTGCAAAATCCAACAAGGTTGGTTGCAATATTGAGAGTCTGACTTGTAGCCAATCATAATGTGCCAGAAACTATGTCATAATTAATCACTATTTATCACTTCTTGAACAAAAAAAACACAATCTATATAGCCAAAATAGAGGGTTGATCATGAATGTGTTGCCTCCCATACACCATTATATTGAGCTCAAGAATGACTGAGGATGCAGACCACACATGTTGGGTTGTTGAAATGTAGGCACAAAGGATTTGACTGAAGTGTTATCCTTGTTGTAAGGTAAACCTGCCTATGACAGGCAAAATAGCTTATTTGTCATGTTGCCATTA
Source organism: Antitrichia curtipendula (assembly GCA_951230915.1). Classification (NCBI taxonomy): domain Eukaryota; kingdom Viridiplantae; phylum Streptophyta; class Bryopsida; order Hypnales; family Leucodontaceae; genus Antitrichia; species Antitrichia curtipendula. The sequence continues at coordinate 22,285,560 of OX579641.1, read as the reverse complement.
CCAAAAAAATTCTGATTTTTTTTCATACAAAGACAAATCTGAGAAATGAAGGAAGCAACTGGAATTTTATTTTTTGGACAAAGTATGAATTTTTGAAATGTGCTCTCCAGTTGGCCCAAATGAGTCTGTAGACTACCCCAAATCAACAGAAAAGTGTTTCTATGATGGTCATCTTGTCACCTAAATCAGTCACAACATTTTCTAACATGGCTACACGATTTCCTATCATAGACATGACATTGAAGGAATAAAAAATAACTTTTTACTACCAGTTTAAACTAGAAAGGTGTAAGTGTCCTATGACAATCACTAATAACTCCATGACCATCTCCCAAGGCTTTAATTATGATCACAAATCAACCTAATGTAGTCCTAATTCCAATTATTAGAAAAAGTTTGTCATGAGTTAATATTAGACTGTAATGGACAATTTTCTAGGTGCCTGTCACGAGAGATTTGCCCGTCATATGTAGGTTTACCTTACATGACATACGGAGGCTCATTGTCTCCACTTACCTAAGTCACCCTCATCTGTGTGCAAGAGGAAATAAGGACTGGTTAAGAGCAGTCCTCTTGTTGATTCAGATGTTTTCAAGGAAAAATTAGAATGGAAAATGAGCAACATGTGTCCAATTCTGTCTTAGGAATGTTGGGAAACTACTTTTAACACTAGGGAACGCATGATATGGGGTGTATTCTGCACAAGAGCTCGCCTTGTTCTTGTGCAGAATGTACCCCATACAGTGCATTCTCTAGAACATTAAAAGCAATGTCAACTCAACAATAATTAAGTGTGTACAAAATCTTGCACTTGAACTCCCTATTTGTATTTGAAATGGGAATATTTGAGTGAACTCCATTCTTTAAAACACTTCAATTTGGAAGAGTAGGATAAACCCTTCAAGGCCCAGACAATTTCTATACTTATTCTCAAGTTCGAACTTAAATGGATATTATACACTGTACATCAAGATTATCATAAAATTAATTAGGTGTACACTTGAGCTTCTCCTTCAATATATTATGAATTTCAATTGCTATTACTTCTTGAAGGCTATGAAACTAAAACTTTGACCTATTGAATATTAGATGAGAGGCCAAATAATAGACTCTTGAGCCTTGAGGGTTTAAGTTCTATAAGCCACATTGCATATCAATCTTTTTCCCAATGAACTTTTGAAAGCTGTAGCTTTATACAACAACTTGGGCACAATGCATGATAGGAATGAGCTCATGCTAAGGTGGATTGCTCTAAAGCCAACGGAGGGTCAAATTTCATCAAAATTTGATGATTGCATTCATTATCATTATAGAGCCGCAATCTAGGATTTTCCAAAGATATCTTATTGTTGGAGTGCCTTGGAATAAGGTATATTGAACGGTCTTAAAAGATTGGCATTCTACAACAACACGCTCTATTACAGTTTCACAAAATTGGGCAACCATTTGTTTTAAAAGTTCATTGGAGAAAAGATTGATATGCAATGTGGCTTATAGCAGAGTTGACACTAGAGAGATGGCCATAAAGAGGGGAGAGTGGGTTGGCAAATGAGAGAAGATGAGACGCTAAGAGGAGACATGGCTGCTTGAGGCCGTGGCCCATGAGGACAAACTCTACATCGCTTTTGATGTTGATGAGGCAGAATGTAAGGGATCCATGACAAGTCTTCACCAAGCACACTCTTCCTTCCTCTTTGGTACATTCAACTCTTCCACAATTCAAATATTGTGCATCTGCCTTGAAGTATTGAAACTGCAATACATAAATAATTCTATAAATGAATATGTATGTGCACATTGTCTAGTGATTCCGTTTTAGGTAATTTATTGCTCTATTTGATAGGTTTGGGCCAATATAAGCAGTTCCCTTTAAATTTAAGCCAACACAATGACACTACTTGACAATGATTGTTCAAAAATCCCCCCTAATGGTATACATACATGAGGCTCAAATAGCATTGGTATAGATTTCATGCCAAGTAGTTTTTATTGAATCTTGAAAGTTGAGATATCGACTTTTTTCGTTGATCAAAAGGTGAGTAGGATGTATTATGGTTTATAGCCCTCTTTTGATCGACTACCAAACATGAAAGTGATATTGTTGCCCCAAAACTTGGACTAAGCACTAGATGACATAAAAATAGAGACTCTTTATGAGAAATAACATGCGGAATGGAGAGAAATTTTATTTTAATAAATGAATTAACAATTTCAAGTTTCTAAACATACCCTCAAAGGCTAAATTTTAGTTTGATCAAGGGTTTCAAAAGGACACAATGATAAAGTAAGTTAACTGAATTATGAGATTTGATGCCTTCCATATCTAAACATAATGCATCACTCTTACCTTAATAAGGTAGTGGCAAAACAAAGGTAGCTCTTTAGTGTCACCGGTCTCCACATACAACATTTTCACAAATGGGCAATGCTGCAAAATCACAAAAATCCTTGGCACCCTATATAGATATGTGCCATTGTTTTGTATAATTATGTAATCCTCTTGTCCCTAAATGATTAACCACAATCTTGTTGATAAATTTTTGACCATAATTAAGAAAGGTTCAAAGGTTCAAAGTTTTATACCACTAGAATCAATGAAGAACATTGCATGTGTTCATTACAACCTAAATTAAATTAGCTACAAGGAAATATTTTTTGGACCTATTCAAAAAAAACTTAAAAAAACATGACATTCCAAGTGCACAGTCATTTTGGGACAGAGGGAGTAGTTACATAAAGAATCTGCAATCATTTTTAATTCTGCAATCACACACACTGAGACCTCCATATTCATTAAACAACAAGAAAACAACAAAAATCATTGTAAATACACACAATGTTCTAAAATTGGACCAATCTAAAGGTAGGTGTAGCCAATTAAGTCTTTGAACGTAAATAGGCTTGGGTGAATATCATGCCATCATTTTAGAACAAAAATCCAAGAACGGCCAAGATCTCTTCTTCAATCAGTAAAAAATTAAAAGAGATCCTTGATATTTATAAAAATAGGATGCATGTTTTAAGAAAAGAAAGAACAACAACTTCTTGTAGGGTTGGTACAAATCATGAATCTATTCATCTTATGTCACTTATATAGTATGTATGAACTAATATAAGTAACACCAAGGCTATATTCTTCACATGTATGATTTTTATTAACCCCTAAAGGTTTTTGACTATGTTTTCACCAAAACCACTCCAGAACTGCCATTTCTAATACTAGTGGCAAATTTTAGAAAAAACACATTTTTGGACACTTGTAGCCGTAGGATCTTGTAATAAACTTGTTTAAAAAGATGTGGAAAAAATTTCAGAATTTTCCACCAAGTGGATTGCAAGATAATAGCGTTTGAGTTGACAAAAATCCTTTTTTTGTCCCTGCGAAAAAACGGGCAGCTGCCCTCCACAAGGTCACATTTGTATGAAAAAATGTCCAAAATGATGGTTACTCTTTGGATTTATTCTTCAAGGCAAGTTGTCTACATGCTTGAAAAATTTCAGATCATTTGGAATTGTACAACATATAGGAAAAAAATAGTAAGTAGGAAGAGGTAGAGAATGACTCAAAGCACTAAATTGTCAAGAACTTATTTATGAAATTGAAAAATGCCAGTCCCAACGATTGTAATGTTGTAATAAACAATCTATACCCAATGTTTTTATTTTTTTTCAAAAATATTGAAAATCGAGTTAAATAAAGGACTTCAAAGTTTATTTTAGAGTAGAGATTCCATAACTACCCTCAAACTAAGAATCTTCATAACTTTTGACTCATTGATCGGAATGTAATGATTCAAAGCCTCCCACGTACATATAAATCTAAAGAACCAATTTCAAATTTTAGTTTTTCTTAAAAGTGATTTTTAAAGAAGTTTTTTTTGCTGCCCCGGCTGCCCGCCGAACAATGAAAATGACATATCATGCAATAACTTTTTAACCATGTGGTCAAAAGTTACGAAAATTGTTGGACCTTAAAGCTACTCCTTGGGCACATCTTATGCAAAAATTTCAAAGAAAAAAAAGAAAAATTCCAGTCATAGTGAGCTGCCCCAAATCGCTATGTTGTCAAAAAACGGTGTTTGGTCCTTTAGGGGTTAAAGTCAATTGAGGTTCAACACCTAATCAGGTGCCCCTACCTTAATCCTCTTAAAGGTGATAAGGTTCAGTTTGGGCTTCATATTTTAATAGTACTTCTGAAAAATTTGAATTAGATTCTTTTATTAATCAATTCTTTTGGTTGAACCAACACACACAATGTTTTTTTTTTTTCAATTTAATGATGTAAAGATGTTTTTTCATTTAGATTATACTTTTTACAATTTGATGGATCAAAAAAGTCACTTCAAACTTATAAATCATTTGTCTTATGAACATCATAGCCAAATTAACTCACTATTAAATTCAAATTTGTATTTGGCAAGTCACCACAAATTCAATTCTATAGTAGCAAGCCAAATTCTTGTCTCTCATACTTACCCACCAATCTCTTCCATAAACAAGGAATTGACCAATCATATGCAGAGTAGCGAAAAGAGTCAACTAATTTAAAATACTTATTTTCTAGCACTACTAAAATTTAATATGCAACCAAATTGGATGAAAAATGCTTCAACCCTTCTAAATTTTTTTTATGCAACCCATTCTACTATGTTAAGGATAGACATGCCAAATCTAGGTTTGTTTGTTTTTTCTCCATTCCACTTGTCATTGATCAATTCACTATTTATTGAATACATTTGATGCATAGAAGTGGGGTACAAGAATTTCAAAAGTTTGCTAAATATAAAACTACAATTACGGCAATTTGATTGGAATATATTGAGATGGTGATGCCCTAAAAGAGTTATATTAAACTTTTTGCAACACAGTTGACTAAGACATAGTTCATTGCATTGTAGAGAATGTTTGGATTCAGATCACCAAAGTTTGGGTAGATGAATGGATGGTTGTATTCTTGGATGAAGAATAGGCATGAAAAAATAATTACTTTTGTATCAAAGGGTTGTGACAATGTTCACATATATAGGAAGAGAAGTAAAATAGAGAGAAGAATTGACTACACTGAGAGTTGGTGTGTCTATCCTTAACATAATGTAAGTGCATCTAAAATCAACAATTTGTCACTAATTATAATTGAGAATACTTTCTATTATAAAACATGAACCATATTTATTGGATTTTATTGGGATGTGAAAAAAGATTCTAATACATTTCAGTATGCATTATTTGGATCTCCTATGAATAAATTATGAAATTAAAAAAATGTTGTTTGAAGTTGTTCAAAAATGAATACTAAAATGTTTTAAGATGTCTTGATCATCTTACGTCATCAATATCTAAATTTTATTGTCGCTTTGCATTTTAGACAATGATAATTTTAGCATTTTTAAGTAGCACACCTTATTATGAATGTTTAATTTTGAATTTCATATTGTCGCCTAGTTATTACCAGTTTTCAATTCAAAATATGACCTCAATTTTTTTCATTTGTATTGTAGTAAACAACAAGCAACCACACTACGTTTGGCTTTGTCCTTGTAACCATTGGCACACTTATCAAGTAAAGTACCTACTCAAGTTTCTTCACACATCACTTCTATCATTGCAAAGCTTCGTAACATTGTTAACCCCTAAAGTCCAAAGGCCATTTTTCTGTCAAAAAACACTCAAAACTGACATTTCTGCTGTATTCATCCAAAAAAGAATTTTTAAATTTTTTTTTTAGAATCTAACCATAGGTTCCTGTACTTCACTTGTTTGAGATCATGTGGTAAAAATTTCATCAAATTTGATCGTATGGATTGGAAGATACTAGCATTCAAAGTTGGACAAGAAAGTTTTTTTCAAGAACATCCTTAGATTGCCCAAAAAACAAGATCGTTCATAACTTTCTCATCACTGGTCCAAATAGAATGATTCAAAATTTAACATGTAGACAAAATTATAAAGTGTTAGGAAAAAATTATTATTATTTTTTAGACATTTTGTGATTTGGGGGGGGCTGCCTGTCGCTGTCGACCTCCGTTTTTGGCTTTTTGTGCAATAACTTTGTACAATAACTGGTTGAAATAAAAATTATATTGCCAAGAAGCTTATGTGTTTTTCTAGCTTAACAAAATTATGATAAATATTGAAACCGTATGAGCCTACCCAAAGTCACATTTTGGCCCTCGTAGGACCAATAGAACTTTAGGGGGTAACCAAGCCTAGGGGGGCCCTTTTGCTTTTGCAGAAAGTGGGAGCTTTCTATATTTAAAGTTCCCAAAATGAGTGAAAAATTCATTGTAGAATTCCACCACACTGGGCTCTTACTATAGTCATTAATCATTATCCATCTAAAAACCTGTCATGCTATGTTGATTTAGTGTGCTCGGGATGGAGCAGCTCACCAAACTTGTCCTTGAGCACACTCAAACCAATGAAAAATTACCTTCTCTAGCCAGTGACCACCTTCACATTACCCTACACAAAGGTTAGATTTGGAAAAAATTAAATCATTTTTGTAAAACATGTGTCACATGTCATCTTGTGAATGGTCTGAGGTGATGTAAATCATCAAAAATTTGACGTAGAAATTGAATTTCAGCACTCAATTGTCAAATTAGACAATCACATATGGTATAACTAAATTCCTCCAAGGTATCTATGGGTGAATTATACCTCCACCTTCGGGAAATGAATTTGAATGGTTAATCCCTTAGGGATTGATGTCATTTCTGTCAAAAACCACTCAAAACTACCAATTCTGTTGCGTTCACCGAAGAAAATCAATTTAAGAAAAAATCTAACCATAGGATCTTGTACTTAACTTGTCAAAGATCATGTAGTAAAAATTTCATCAAATTTGACCTTAAAGATTGGAAGATATTAGCATTCAAAATTGGACAAAAAAATGAGTTCAAGAAGGTGTTTAGATTACCTGAAAATCAAAAGTGTCCATAACTTTCTCATCCTTAGTCCAAATAGAATGAATCAAAGCTTTACATGTAGACAAAAAGATAATATTTTAGGACTTAAAAATAATTATTATTTTGACTTTTTGTGATTTTTTTTGTGCTACCTACTGACCTCTGTTTTTGGCTTACTGTGCCATAACTTTTGATCCTAAACACTGATTGAAATAAAAATTATATATCCATGAAGCTCTCACAAAATCGCACATCCTCAAAAAGTTTTAAGAACATTAATTACAAATTGAGACAATAGGAACCTATATGGATCCAAATTGTCTTTTGAAGGGACAAATGGTCCTTTAGGTGTTAAGAGCCAATTGCCATTGTGGGACTAGAGGGGTCTAGACTTGGACCTCCAGCTCTGCAAAAGATAAAGACAATCTTGTACCTTCTAGACCCTTAATTAGAGCTTGCTTTTGAAATTGTACGCAACATCTACATTTGAAGTTTTTTTTCTCTCTGTTGCTCGTGGTCAACTTGGATGGGCCTCTAGCTCCCCAATGGCAACCAACTTTAAGGTAACTACACCTAAAATCACACAAATAAGCAATTCAGCATGGTTCTCATTATTATATTATAATTTTTTTTGTGGGTTCGTGTTACTAGTGAAAAGGGGATTCTAGATTATCTAGAAAGCATTTTTTGGACACCGTATGAATAAAGTATGAATTTTCAAAGTGCTGAAAATAGGTGTTTCTAAAAGCGATCATAGACTCTCATAAATAGTAAGAGTACATTTTAGGCAATAATCTCTAGTGTGCGATTTTAGGGAGTGTACGATTTTAGGTGTAGTTACCTTAACAATGTTATGCTCCTCCCTTGTGGTTCTCCACAGCCGACAAATTTCAGCGTTTTTACTAGAGGCCGAGTGTATGCAATGGGTTGGTTAACTTGGTTCTGCGGTTCCGTCAAAGCTTAAGGTAGACAAGCCTATTACCACCCTGATTTGCAATCTGACTATGTTGGAGTCAACTTCAATGGGGGCACCTATTTTTCAAAGGTGTATGCATGTTTCACGAATCAAACCCAAGTGGAATTATAATTTTCTGATGAAAATTGAAATTTCTATGAATTTTTGAAGTTGACTGCCCTGAAATTACAAATCCGCCCATGGATTAATTTATAAAAGTTAGATCAACAACCCGTTACCGCCATAGATTGTATCTATGAGTACTTGGATATCCACCAATCAATGGTAGACACGTTACCCAAGCTGAATTAATGAGCTGATTTTGCCAGAAAAATAGATGGACTTAGATGAGTTTCAGGGTGGTAATGGGGCCAAAAGTCAGATGTCGGAAATAGGAAGCTGACGGGAATAGGCTGGTTTACCTTATCTGCTGAGTGTGCAAAGGGTGGACTGAGAAGTTGCCCTGCAGGAGGACGGGTCAGAGATCAACGGAGATTTGACGAATTGGTTGTCGCGTGAGTCAGTGACCACCTATTTTGCCTATTTCCAGTCTTAGCTGCAGCCTGAAGTCCGCAGCAGTGGGAATACACATGGCTGCGCAAAGATTGGGGCACGTGTTCTGGAAATCGGCTCAGCCTGTGTTTCAGACATCACAGATCAACTCTAAGAAAGTGCAGAGGTTCATCCTTGGAATTTTGTGTGAAAAGGAGCGGTCTTGACCTCCGATGTAAGCAAATGATTCACATGGTGCCCCCAAGGCTGATTTCCGCGGTGAGCAGTCCGGTGTTTCTGGGTCAAAGCCGAGACTCGTATGCGATGCCAGTTTTCTGTTAGTCCAGCTGTCCATTGCGTCTTCACACCAGGGCGGTAGCTACGAAAGCGGATAAGGGCAGTGACTGCAATGTGAGACTTCGTGACCTCCTTCCAGCTTCAAGGATTGGGCAAATGCATGCCACATCAGCTGTGAGTGAGATGTGAAACTGCGACTAATCTGAACGGCAGGAAGTGGCGCAACGTGCCCAGCCAGATTGGTCACGCATCAATGAGGACAAACAACAGAGGCATAGGTATGCAGTGCTCTTCAAGCTTCTTCTATTCACAGTATTGTAGCAGGTCCCTGTTTTGGTCCCTGTTTTGGTGAAGTTGTTGATGTCATTGCGAGCTCTCAGCTTCAGTTTCCTAGAGCGCCATTGCCCTAATGCGCTAGGGTGACACTTCTTTAGAGCCTGTTGTTCAGAAGCCTTCTGCCATGGGAGCCTCAGTTACCGACAAAGGGACCCTTGAGGTGGTTGACGATGCCCCTGCTGCTAAACCTAGCTTGAACAATGCGGGGCTGCTCCAGCTACGCCGAAATGGCATCCCGTTCGTGATGCCTTCTAAGCGAGGGATTGACGTCAGCGCACCTGATTTTGACACTGAGGATTTCATGGATCTGGTGACCGAGGATGTGATGTACATTCAGCACGCGAAGCTGAGAGAGATTCTGGAGGTGCAGAGCGACGTGGAGTACCTGCGGCGTCACGGGCTTGACGGACGGACGGACGTCGAGAGCTTCAGGAAGTGCCTGCCCGTTGTGAGCTATATCGATTTGGAAGATGATATCATGCGGTTGGTCAATGGAGATCAGTCTCCCATCTTCACCGCGGACCCCATCTCCGACTTCAATTTCAGGTCCATTTCTCTTTCCTTGAATTCGGGTTTGGGCCGACCATGTCCTAGTGTTTCTTCTCCCATATCTGATGAATTCTGCTTTGCATTGCAGCTCAGGAACCACAGCAGGGAAACCAAAATTTATTCCAACAACAGCGAGATCGTTCGAGAATTATGCGTTCATACTCGCCTATGTGGCGGTATTATACCGCAGGTATAAATTTGAACTTCTGTTTGATGAGCTTCTAGAAACACATACCTGGCAGTAGGTATGGTGTACTGTATTGGGAGGAAATCAATGGTTGGTATGAATCGAGAATAATGCGTTAGTTCTAATTCGTACTGAGTGTAACAGATATTTTCCAGATTATAAGGATGGCAAGGCACTTAGCCTTGCCTTTGCCGGGAAGCAGATGGACACACCTTCAGGAATCAAAGCAGGAGCGATGAGTACAAACTATTTCAGAGGTCCACGTTTTCAAAATCGGGTTAAGAACCCTAATGAGGAGTACTGTGTTCCGGACGAGGTCATTTTATGCAACGACACTTCTCAGGGCATGTACTGTCACGTGCTTTGCGCGCTAGCTCAATCTTCCTCGATCCTCAAAGTTTATGGCACCTTTGCAGGTACGATCCAATCATTTCCTGCTAACAATCAAGTTCTATCAAAATCTGGGATCAAGGTTCAATCTATTCCTGCAATATCATCCTGCAGCGGAGTATGCATCTGTAGTGTACATTCCTTCTCATTCTATGTCGCACCTTTTTCACTTGCCTTCACAATGAGTTGAGAACATGAATGAAATGCAGAGAATTTTCAATTACATCATCAAATATTCTCTACAGATACCAGAATGTGATACTAGAGAGTGATAAAAAGGAGTTACGTTGAGAGTTTACTTGGCAGAATTTGGCCTATCGATGGCATCCTTGATAAGCTTGACAGTTCGTCAATGTTGTTGCAGCCAGCATCGTTGCCGCAGTTCGTGTATTGCAAAAGCAATGGCCAGAGATTGTAGAAGACATCAGAACCGGCACTCTTAACGAAAAGATCGCAGAGACCGAAATGAGAGCAGCTGTGGAAAAGACTCTACACCCTAACCCAGACCTTGCAAGCACAATCGAGAAAGAATGCTCCAACGAGGATTGGGAGGGCATTCTCCCACGCCTTTTTCCTAATGCCCAGTTTGTTGCTTGTGTCTTGTCCGGAAGCATGCTTCAGTATGCACCTGCTTTGCAACACTTTTCAGGTCATCTCTCAATCATTTCCCCTGCCCATGCGGCCTGCGAGTGCTCCTTCATCGGTCTCAACCCTAACATGAAATGCGCACCGGAGGACATTACCTACACCTTGTGGCCTGAGACGGCCTACTACGAGTTCATTCCACTAAATGATGACGGACTGGAAGTACACAATGGGGAGAGTATGAAGGTTCTGGAAGCTTGTGAGCTTGAAATCGGCAAAGATTACGAGCTTGTGGTCACAAATGTCATTGGTAAACGATCACTCCTAGCCATCTTTAAGCTCTGAATGCACTGGTTGTTCTCGAAGAAGTCAATAAGAACGCACCTCACCTGAGTTTGAAAATGGCGCCCCAGGTTTGTACAGGTACCGCTTAGGCGACGTGATCCGAGTGAAGAGCTTCCGCAAAACCACTCCAGTGTATGAGTTTGTACGACGCAAGAATGTGATTCTCAGTGTGCACACTGACAAAACCGACGAGGAAGAGCTTCAAAGCGTGGTGAACAAAGCTGCTGAGCTTTTAAAAGGAACAACCATGGAGCTTTTGGATTACACGAGTTCTACCGATATCACCTCCTTGCCAGGCCGCTACCGCATCTTCTGGGAGATGACAGATTCCAGGTAATCTCAAAACACTTCTAAAGCCCTATTTTCTAGTCTTTCTATCTCGAAGTGCTCTCCAGATTGCGTGCTAAGCTTTCTTGTTATTGACTGATCTCGGTAAGCAATCAATGTCAACAAATATGCGCAAACACGCTAAGCTCGACCAAAGCCTTCAACAACGACCTAAGTAGAGTAACCTAATTGAGACACAGACTTGAATGCAGCATCCTGAAGTCTTGGACATAGATTTCGAGAATTTATAATTAGACATTATAACTCTTGCCAATTTAAGATATAACATATAGAATCCCTACAACTTTTTCATACGGTATCCAAATAAAGCATTCTTTGGTGCTTTGAAATCCTCTTTCATTTGCTAACAAGAAGACACGAAGATCAAATCATTTCAGTAATACTAATTGTTCAATGTTTTAAAGTGTTGCCATTAGCTTCTTTTACTCATTTTTTTCTATTATTTCAATACCTCAATGCAATCTACATTGCATATTAAGCTTTCTTGTTACTAAAATTTTGGTAAAGAAATTATGACATTAGGTATGGACCATACAAAGTGCCAAACTTGATGAATAGTTTTTTAGTCTTTCAATCCTTGAAAGCTTGTTGATATTCTAACTATTGAAATCTCCCTAAACCATTCTATTATGACAGCAACTTAGATCACAACGTGCTCCAAGAATGTGCAAACACGTTGGACAGAAGCTTGAACAGTGATTACCGAAGATGGCGAAGCGGCAGCCAGATTGCACCTCTAAAGCTAGACATCATGAAGGAGGGCATATTCCACATGGTGATGAACTCAGCCGTGGCAAGAGGCGCATCACCATCTCAGTACAAGCCACCTCGATGTGTTAACCATCCGCAAGCGCTAGACATTTTAAACAAAGGAGTTATTGCGTCATTTGTGAGCACCGCCACGCCGGATGCAATGCCATCGGCACTCATGTTGGCACAATGAACACACTCTCTCCCCCTTGGGAGTTTGGATGAGAGTTGCTATAGCGAAAGCTTAAAAGACGTGCATACAAGGTGAGGAGATAGGTGTGGTGTGGCAATAGGGGATGGCAATGGTAATAGGTCTTTGTACTATGTAGTATTGAAAATGTTCAGTCTCAAAGAGTTCTACTTTATGGCTACTTTGTCACTGAAGCTCTGGGCCAAATATTTGGCTATGTTTTGTTGGTACATCAGTTTGAATGAAATTATTTTTGTTTATGTAAGAAAGCAAACTTGTTTCTGAGTTAAAAAATGCACAAGCAAATTGAGAGTGGAGATGCACATCTTCTGTTTCAATTTTAAGGTAAGTTCACCCGTAATCAATATTAATTTCAACTGAGCCTATTTATTATTATATAGCAAAAGTTATATTTATTGGATCTCATTGGCAAGTAAAAAAACATTCCATCACACTTTAACATTTATTATTTGGACATCATATAAATAAGTTGGGAAATTTCAAAATGTTACTTGTAAATATACCAAAAATTGACACTAGGCTCTTCTACACTTTGATTTAGTAATTGCCCTTGTCACTACTAGAAAAACAATGCCAAAATTAACAAAACATCAACAAACTTTTGTTGATTTGGGTACTGCATCGTCCATTTTAACAATTTTTTGTTGATTTTTGTAAAAACTGTCCAAATCAACAAATTTTTTTGTTAATTTGGGTACTGCATTTTCAAATTAACAAAAACTCAACACTTTTTTGTTAATTTTGACTAAAAAAATTCTCAAGTAAATTTTTTTATTTGAAGAAATGTGTAAATTATCATAGTTAGTATTCTATAAATAGTTTGTTTATGGAAAAAATAAATAAATCATTCCCAATTTGATAATTCTTAAAGTCAGCAGACTTCAAAGACCATTTAGGCATAGGAAAACAACTTTTTTCTAAAAACTTTGAACTAAAAAAAGTTGCTACATACAAGTATCTTTCATTTCCAAAAATCCGTTTGCAATTTTAAGTCCCCAATCAAAAGTTCTGACTAAATTTAAGAGAAGAGTTCCATTGAATTTTTTTTGACATTATGAAAGACCCTCTCTGAAATTTAGTCAGAACTTTTGATTGGAGACTTAAAACTGCAAACGGGATTTTTGAAGATGAAAGATACTTGTATATAGCAACTTTTCTTAGTTCAAAGTTTTTAGAAAAAAGTTGTTTTTATATGCCTAAATGGCCTTTAAAATCTGCTGTCTTTAACAAAAAAATGAAAAAAAAAATACTTTAACTAGGTAAAACAAAAAAAAACTCACACACTCGCATGCATGTGTATGTGTGGTGCAATGGTTTGAACCTTGCACCCTAAGAGTGAGGTGCAAGGTTCAAACCTTGCCGGCAACACCAAATGGTGTGCCACGTAAGCAGACGCCACATGGCACCCTATTTGGAAGTTGCCTACGTGGCACTGCCATGTCACGCGTTGCCTGCATGGCAGTGCCACGTCATGCGCTACCTGCATGGTGACTGCCACGTTGCGGGCTGCCACGTGGTAGATTTTCACTGGTTGAATTTTGAAAAAAAAAAAAATTTCAAGAAAAAAACTTAGTGCCCAAATTAACAAAAGACTAACAAAAAAATCAACAGTTTTGAATTAAAAAGTACCCAAATTAACACGTCCAAATCAACAAAAAAAATCAACACTTTTGTGTTGATTTTTGTTGATTTGGGCACTGTTTTTTTCTACTAGTGTGTGTTGTCAATATCAAAGGTTTAGGATCTTTTTTGGTACAAATGTAGGGTCACATTTTGAACAATGATGATTATAGGTGAAACAAATGGCATCGTGCAATCAAGAAGCATGACAAACAAGTATCTACAATGACAATGAAGCAAGGTTTTACACCAATTTCAAATTGCCAGTGGCCATTGGTATTGTTCACTAATTATTTTCTCTGTGTTAATGAACAAATTACAATTTTAGCGTGAATCTTTAAGACCGCAACTCCCATTGTTGAATAGGGTTACATTGAAACACAAGAAAGTTATTCTAAAAATCCTTCTTTGCAACTTTAAGATTTATATATACATCTTTAAAGCAACTTACACCTAAAATCGCACAAATAAACAATTTAGCATGGTTCCCATTATTATATTGAAATTCTTTTTGTGGGGTTTTGTTGGTAGTGAAAAAGGATTTCTAGATTCTCTTAGATTGCATTTTTGGACACTATATGAATAAACTATGAATTTTCAAAGTGTTGAAAATAGGTCTTCCTAGACCATTCATAGACTCTCATAAATAGTGGGAATACATTAATAGTGGCAAGAATATGTAGTGTAAGTACGATTTTAGGAAGTATGTGATTTTAGGTGTAGTTACCTTACCGCTTTTCCACAAATACCTTCCATCTTTTGATATTGCATGATTTCTTCCATAAAATTGTCAATGCTTGAGTCCAACTATTTGTTGGTGTTTATCATCATCACTTTCAATCAACACACTGATGGAATAGAATAAAGATTGTCCAGCTCAGAGGGTGTCCATGGAATGTTTTGTTCCACTACTGTCATCACAAGTTCTCCAATGCAATACGCACCAAGCATTTTTTTTTTTTTTTTTTCCGGACAAATAGTTATGTGGTCTTTCTTCAATAAGGTTATGAGTTTTGTGGCTCTTTCATTATAGGGGTTTGAATTGAAGGAGGCCAATCTTGGATATGCAATTTTGGATATACAATTTTGAATATAGAAATTTTGTATGTAATTTTTGTATGTGCTTGCTTTACACAATGAATGAAATGAGGTTTTGGAAACATTGTAGCAACAGTGTGTAGGGCCATCATTATAGTTTGACATTTTTTAACACATTTACCCTTTTTTTTCCTATAGTCTTGAAGCTGCCCATTCTTTTTTGAGGAAATTGGGTATTTAATTGCCTTAAAAAAAACCTGGCACCAAGCCACCAATCCTCCAAAAATATGTACTAATGACAAAGTGGACATCTACGTAATTGTCACAGCAGATGATCAAAGGCGAGGTGTCCCCGTACACAGGTTCATAACAGAACCGTCCAGGAAATAGATTGGATGATACCATAGAATGTTCTACCGCGCTTAAGGTGCATTTACACTTGGCGCTACCAGTCAAAGAAATGGTCGTTGCGACAGTCATAAAAGAGAGGTCATTTAGACCTAAGGAAGTACGGAAATGCCGATCCTACAGGGCTACAGATGTGGCGCAGACATGGTGTTGGCAAAGAACGTACTCTTAACGGAAGCGGAAAAAAACATTAAAATACTGATGCATGTTTCATGAGTTATAAAGTAGCACCTCGAAGTGCAGGAAACGTAGATTTCATTCTTGTACTATTGGTGTTACTTAATGGGAGGTGATGGGGGCCAATTAAGTAGCATTGATGTCAGTGCTACTTGTAGTTCCTTTTTTAAGGGTGAATGCCGTCACTTCTTTTGTGGAGAAGTAGAGTTGCATATGTAGTTTTTTAATTGATAAATGCAGCCGTCAAAAACATGTATTTTAGTAGAAATAAAAGGAAGTGCACAACATCAACAAAAATCATTGCAACTACTGATGGAAACGCAGCAATTTGCTCTTCAATTATGCAGCGTGTCTACAATTCAAGATCGACATGAGTGCTGGACGTCAATTCATTGTGCATGCCCTGCATGCCAACAATGTCTACAATGCAAGAGCGACGTGAGTGTCTGACAGAACTTTGCATTGCATCCCGTGCATGCTAGCAGTGTTAGTGAGTTACAAAAGTGCCGCGAAATTCATAGTGAAGCAACGTTCAGCTTCAGTTAAAAGCTGCAAGGATGACACCGTAGGAATTGAACGATGGACACTCGCACTGAAGTCGGAGGTCGCGTTGCTGCAAGATCGGCACCTGCTTCAGCGGCAGACGATGCGTGACAGTCATGGACGTTGACAATTCATTTCTTCTGGTTCAAATGACACCTGCACAATACAAACACGTACTCCGACGATCTAGTCAGAAGTGTGAATGACTTTCTAATTTTTATGAAGTTCATTTTGTTGTGTCAACTCACCTTCTGAGGGCCGCATCTCAAAGTGCATGTCGAGCAGGCTTGCATTCCCAAAGTGAGTTCACTCTGCATTTTCTTTGGAATGTCTTTCTTGTTATAACAGTGCACTCATTTGTAGAAAATGATGCACTCATCTGCTAGAAAGTGAGCATAGTTGTTAGCGTCACCATTAATCTGAGCATTAGAACCTCATATGCAAAACGAAGATATGAAAAAGTCATAAAAATTTGTAGTGACCTTCCTGTTCATGGTTTTGCGGCACTTGAATGGACCATTCTCATATTCCTGTAGTGGCACTTGCAGACTCTCAACCTGCCGTTGCTCCCGTTGCTGCCGTCACTAGTATAGTAGGATTTAGTCGTGCAAGTAGTGCCACCAATTTCGCCAGCAACATCAACCCAGCAAAACGAGTGCGGAAAGATCGAGGACCGAATTGGCAGACTGATGAAGTGATGGCACTTATAGCTGCGAAACGCCTCTTGTTTCTAGAAGAGGAGGAAATTATAGATGCCAGGGATTTAATGAATCTTGATTCAAACAAATGGACCCGCATCAATATCAGTGTCATGAAAGCGGGTTTTTCTCCTTGTTTGCGTGATGCTGCCGCTTGCAAAAGTAAGTGGAACCAGTTGGTCCCTGATTACAAGAAATTTTTTGATTACTTTGCAAAAACAGGAACAAATTCTAATGACTACTGGATGATGAGTCCACCTAACAGGAGAGTGCATGGTCTGCCGAAAACATTCATGGAAGAAATTTTCTATGGTATTCATGAGTGGTTCATGCTACGGCCCACCATGAATCCACCACATTCCAGGGACTTATTGTTGCCTGAGGATGGTAACTTCAAAGACAGAACAATGAACGCCGAATTGAATGATGAGCAAAAAATTAGTGATGAAGACTTCGATGATCCAATGGACATTGCCTCTACCGATGTCAACACAACGGAGGATACAACTAGCGCGTTCTCACCAGTTAGCAGTCCACGGCAATTCAATGTACTTCGCCCTTGCTGAACTGCCATGAGGAAGCGCCCTCCACTGCAACACAGAGAGTCAAGAGCAATGTACCTGCTGGGGTTACACCGCAAGTGATAAGTTCGAGTGACAGCGCTGAGAGAACCGTCTTCAGGCGACTAGGAAACACCGCTGTTCATCGAAGGTCACTGACAGGGCACACTCTGGTCGCAACAGCTACGAAGGCAACAAAAAAAGCCATGGCGACTGAAATGAAAGAAATGGCCCTGTCCAGCCGGGACATTGAGAGATCGAAAATGGAGATTCAGTTGAAGCTTTTCTCTGAGCAGATGGAATATATGAGAGACAAAGACCGAAGACTTCAAGAATCAGCACAAGCAACAAATGAAAATGCGAAATTGTCAATACTTAAGCAAGGAGAAGTTGTCCAATGCTTATCCACACTTGCAGCCGTTCTAAGCGCAGGTCTGCAGTAGTCTACGTCTACTCATCAAGAAAGTATGCCTGTATAATGCTTCCCCGTGAGTGTGCCAGAAAAATCTGCCTCAAAAAAAGAAGACATATGTACGGAAACAACAGATACTGTTAGGCAGTGACACGGGAGACTATAATGCCTTCAAAATTGGAATTTGTTATCCGTTTCTTTAGTTCCCTGCACGTACAAACATTGCAGTTTGTGAGATTATATTACATGTTATAGTACGATAGATAGTCATTTTTATTTTTATTTTTTTCCACCTGCTTCAGTATTTGCAGAATTCGATACGTACGAGAGTAGTGACCTACTAAATTTTGTGTAATGACAACATAGAAAATGTGGAACTCTAAAGGCAATATGTAAAATTCAATTACATGGACTGTATGCGTACCTTTTCTCAACTTGCTGTGAGCCCTCTCTATACTGCAAGGTAGAGCCCAAAGTCACGACGTTTTTGGAATCCAGAGAGAACAGGGTACTCGTCATGCAATATGTCAGCCACATCGGCTGCTTTTGGTACTGCAGCATTCGTTTCCTTGAAGAATTCCTCCAGTCGCAGAACATTAAGCAGACGTTCTACATCGTCACTGGACTGCTTCAGTAGCATATTATGCAGAATACAACACGTGAGAATAACGTCAGGGACAAATGTGACATCTAAGTATGTTATGTGAAACATTTCCCGGAAAGTTTGTTTCAAAATAGCGAAAGCGTTCTCAACAACTCCTCTGCCGCGTCTGTGCTTTCGATTGAACAAAGAATCAGCAATTGACAGCCCACCATGCTCGTGATGTGGTACCATCAATCAAGACAGGCAAGGATAGCCCGCATCTCCTAGAAGAAAAGGACTAAAACCACTGAAAGAAATTCCAACATCCCACAAAGTGTTGCAGCTGCCTTTGTGATACAATGTGGATCTACTTAGTACGCGTGAGTCATTTGTAGATCCGGGCATGCCAAGGAACAAGTCTAGAAATCGCTTGTCACTATCAACGACTGTATGACAGTTAATCGTGAAGCCACCTGATTTGAAGTAGAAGTAGTCAGATGTTCCCACTCTCGGCTTCAATATTGCAGATGAGTGCCATCAATGGCACCGACGACTCCAGGAATACTGCAGAGATGTTTGAAACCAGCTTGCACTTGCTTCAATCACTATAACAAAACATGGTAAAAAAAAACCGCACTCAAAATCGAGTGCGGTTCTTTTCGCCACGTTTTTGTGCAAGTCCACTACGCGCGCAATCAGCTTCTTTTGCAATTTCCCACTGAAATTTTTAGAATTTGGGAATGTGTAATATACCATTGAAAAGGTCTTAAAAATACCTTTTCAATGGTATATTACACGCTTTCAAATTTCAAAAATTGCAGTGGGAAATTGCAAAAGAAGCTGACTGCCCACTACGCACGCCTGCACAAAAACGTGGCAAAAAGAACCGCACTTGATTTTGAGTGCGGTTTTTTTTACCATGTTTTGTTATAGTGAATTTATTCCCTCATGGCCAAGAAATTTCAGCCCGTAACACAACATTTATAGCTTGCACAACATCCTGAAGTAGCATTGATACAGAGCTGCGACCGACAGCAAACATCTCACTGCACACAAGCAAACTGGCACCCTGAGTGAGTTTGAAAAGAGTACAGGCTACTCGGACCACGGAAGGAATGGCCAAACGGTATCTAGTGTCTTTCTTTTGAATTGTAGGTTTCAGTAATTCTGCCACGTGAAATACAGAGGCTTTTGTCATGCGGAATAGTTGAAACCACCGATCTTTGTCGTACTGCTCCTGAAGGAATTTCGAGAACCAAGTCGTGCTTCTCGGTTTCACCCAATAGCCTAAGTCGTCGCCCAAAAACTGCAGAAGACTGCATAGTCGAATTGAATGAAGTGACGTAGTAGAAACCAATGTTGCATCCATTGAAGAAGAGTAACTTGGTTCATGGAGTTCTTCCAATTCGAACATATTGTCATCGTCTGATTCCTCTATTGTTATCATCTGCAACGATGACTATGTGCACAATAGTAACAAGAGAATAGCTGATGCAATCGCTACCAAATCTACTGGGCAGTTCACGGGATCCATGGCCTTTGTGATCAGAAGAAGAAAAGACATCTTACAAATTTCAGAATATAAGACATCGGCTGCGTATAAATATTGTACTACATCAAAGAAGCAGATATCGAATCCACAGACATATGCAATCTAATTTCATTACAGAAAATGTAGTATGACACTGACGGAAGCAAGAAGACAAACTCTTTTCAAGCGTACGCAAGATTCAAAACAGGAAAACAAAAATCATGCTCAATTAAAATAGAAGAAGATGTACTGCTCCAAAAACCCTACGGAAACGCAAATAGAGTCGGTGACGACAAAACCCTAATTATAATGCACCATAACTCTTGTTTCCGCCAAAGCAAAAACAACATTAAAAACATTTCCGTGGCCAAAACAATGACAAAGAAGTACATCACACTTACTTGATTCAGCTTCACCTCGATTTCTCATGCAAAGCACAATGACGCGGTGTTGAAGCGCAAAGGACTTGGGAAAACAGAACATGAGAAATCCGCAACTAAGGTTTCTCGGAAGTTGACGTTCAAGAAATTACACGCTCTGTGAATTAGTCGACACGCGCACACGGCATTCTGAACGCTCGCTAGTAGCAACACAAAGAACGCCACGCAACAATTACAACTAAACAGAACTTCAACAACTTCGACAGAGCAGTACAAGGACTGTGACAGCCTCCGGCAGCAACAACACCAACGATTGAGAGGATGTTCTGACAAAATTAAAACAAGAAGCAAGTGTGATGGCCATGTCCTTAGGTGGCCGCCCTTTCTGCTGTGACTGACAGACAAATTACTTTTCCGAATACCAGTCTGAACAGGCAGGTCCCACTTCTAGTAAAATCCTTACTTTCACTTAATTACTATCCCTCCTTCTTCTGACAGCATTATTTTAATGCGGCTTGGAATTCACTGCCGGGTTTTACTGTTCAACGAATGCTGCTCAGTAACGTTAGGTGAGGATGGAACATTAAAGGATACCTTTCTTGCACTTAAAGTAGATTGTCCTTTCTACATTTCCACAACTCAACACAGTGGCATAACTTAATCGACTCTCCAACAAATTTCAGCAACTAACTTACTGTAGAGAATGATAAGAGACAACGGAATTGGATAATCCCTGTGGCTGCTATCAGCTGCATTGTTTTGCAGAAAAATAACTTACTTCGCTAGTAGCGCTCACCACCCTACATCCATGTATCCATAGGCATGCCATCTGGAAATTCTCTACATTGAATAGGGGTTTCAAGGGGACCAAAAAATTAATCCGTGAAGTCCCAAAGTCATTTTTCTGTCAAAAAAACACTCAAAATTGTCATTTCTGTTGCATTCATCCAAGAAAACAAAAATAAAAATAAATATATAAAATTATTTTTAGAATCTAACCATAGGATCTTGTACTTCACTTATCTGAGATCATGTTATAAAAATTTCATCAAAATTGATTGTACAAATTGGAAGATATTAGCATTCAAAGTTGGACAAAAAGTGTTTTTTTCAAAAACATCCTTAGATTGCCCAAAAAACAAGATTGGCCATAACTTTCTCATCACTAGTCCAAATAGAATGATTCAAAGTTTTGCATGTAGAAAAAAATATAATGTGTTCAGAAAAAAATTTAGAAAAAATTATTTTGACTTTTGTGATGTTTTAGGGGTTGCCCAACGACCTCGATTTTTGGCTTTTTGTGCAATAACTTTTGCTTCCAGGCATTGATTGAAATAAAAATTATATTTCCTAGAAACTTATGTGTTTTTCTAACTTTACAAAAAAAATTAGTAAATTATGATGATTATTGAGACCTTATGAGCCTACCCAAAGTCACATTTTGACCCTCGTAGGGCCAATGGGACTTTAGGGGTTAAAGGAACTTATTGTGAATAATTGTAGATGTTTGAAATATGATGTATAGTCTCCAGACACTTCAATAATTATTGATATACAAGAATGGTAGATATTATATAGTATGTAATATCAATTAATTAGTATAGGTCCCCTTAAAACCCCTATTCAATGTAGAAGTCTCATGATCGAGCTACCTTGTAACTTATAAGGTAGTATGCTCTTAAAGTGACCATTTAAGAGCTGATTGCCTTTTGAGGGAAGCTAAAGTCCTTGAAACAATATTTAGTAAATTTTCGTAGGAAGAATGGTGGAATTGGCATGTAACCCAAGTCATTTCATATTTTTTGGACCTTCTTGGAATTAGTTATAAATTTTCAAAGATTTCTGTCCTAGGCACCTATTTGTGACTGTCTATTGGTCTTCCAAAACCTATCAACTTCCAACTTGTAAAGAGATGTGAAGAAATCAAGAAAAATGATTGGCTCTTGCAATAAATAATATTTTTTCCTCAATACACTCAATGGCTAAAGTGGTTTATTCAAGGACCACCTCAAAACCATTCTAGAGCTAATTAGAGGAGCAATTTGAAGAAGATGGGCACATTTAGAGCAGACTACCTTAGTTGTTGCCTGTGAGTTGGAGGTACCATCTTGTCCAATTGACTAGACAAAAATAAAATGGGTGCATCAATCTGGAAGTCAACAAGAGTACAAGAAGATAAGTAAAACAATTGCAAAATAAAAATAAAATCCATTAATTCTTGAATGACAAGTTGATCACCATGGAAATTATTTGTTTTGGTACGATGTGACTTGTTGATTTAAAATAATGCAAAAGCACTCATTGAAAGTCAAACTACTGTAAAAGACCTTTCTTTTTCACCCAAAATTTGGAAGATGAATAGTTGCACTTTTGTCTTGCATGGAGAGATTCTTTGTCATTCATTGGCTAGAAGATGTTCTCCGCAATGTTTATGGGTTAACCCCTAAAGGACCAAACACCGTTTTTTGGCAACATAGCGATTTGGGGCAGCTCACTATGAACAGATTTTTTTTTTCTTTGAAAATTTCACACAACATGTGCCCAAGGAGTAGCTTTAAGGTCCAACAATTTTCACAACTTTTGACCACATGGTTAAAAAGTTATTGCATGATATGTAATTTTCATTGGTTGGCAGGCAGCTCAAAAATTCTTTAAAATCACTTTTTTCAGAAAGTAAAATTTTTTAAAAATGATTTTTTAGATTTATATATACATGAAAAGCTTTGAATTATTCCATTTTGATTAATGAGATGAAAGTTATGAGGAGTTTTAGTTTGTGGGCAATTATAGATTCTCTACTCTAAAATAAATTTTGAAGTCCTTTGTCTTACTCAATTTTCAATATTTTTTGGGAAAAAAAAATCTTAGAATGCAGATTGTTTAATACATTGCAACCATTGGAATTAGAATTTTTCAATTCCATAACTAAACTATTAAGAATTTCTAAATTCTTTCTACTTACTATTTTTTCCCTATATGTTGTACAATTTCAAATGATCTCAAAAATTTCAAGCATGTAGAAAACATGCCTTTAAAAATGAATCCAAAGAGTAACCACCATTTTGGACATTTTTCATACAAATGTGAGCTTGTGAAGTGCAGCTGCCCGATTTTTTGCAGGGACAAAAAAAGGCTTTTTGCCACTTCAAATGCTAATATCTTGCAATCCACATGGTAGAAATTTCTGAAATTTTTTCCACACCTTCTCAAACTAGTGTACTACAAGATCCTATGATTAAGGTAGAACTACCCATTACCACCCTGATTTGCAATCTAACTATATTGGGGCCAACTCTAGGAAAGACACATATTTTTCAGAGGTGTGCTTTTGTTTCAGGAGTCGAACCAAAGTGGAATTATAATTTTTTGATAAAAATTGTAATTTCTGTGAATTTCTAAAGTGAAATTGCACAACTACTACTAGACTGGATTCATAAATGTCCTCTTACAACTCAATACCGCTTTTCCAATGTATCTAATAGCACTTGAAGATCCACCAATCATTAATTGACACGTTATCTTTTAATAGCATTAATAAACTACTGTTGTCAGAATCTGAAGCGGATTTGCATGTTTTTTTGACGGAATTGGGACAAAGCTGTAGACCACGGATTTGAATCACTGACGGAATTGGGTAGTTCTACCTTACATGTATCCAAGAATGTTTTTTTTTCAAAATTTGATACTTGTACTAAAAATGGCAATTTTGGAGTATTTTTGAAGAAAACATAGTCTCTAACCTTTCTAGGTTAATAAAAGGATCCAAATGACAAGAATCATGTTAAGTACTATATCCGCAAACCTATAGTGAACCAAAAAACAATATTGTGTAGTGTTGATGTACATTTACATTTGTTGGTTTGGGGTATATTGACCTTACATCTTGGGGGAAAATGACCAACCTGTTATTAACAATACACATCCTGTTTTGTACCCAAAATTAATTGGCAATAAATAACTGAGAACCAATCTAAATGCAGCCCAACATCCGAAGTAATGGATAGGACAGAATAGCGGTTTTACAGTTTAGAGTTTACGGGGAATCTCATTAAAATGGTGCCATTCCGCAAACTTTGACACTTTTACGGTTTGGACTATGTGGTCTAAAATCTATACCTGTCTTGGATGGCACTTTTGTAATTTAGACTACATAGTCTGAAAATGGTGTATGAAATATCGCCATTTTAATGAAATTCCCTATAAGTGATCAACCTTTCCAGGGTTGTTGTGCATGTTTGGAAGATCGCTTGGTGGAGCTGCTGCCAAAATTCCCAACAAAAATTGATTTCCTGATTACAGATAAAAGAAACCAAAAGAAATCTATGTACATTTTAACGTCACAAAAGAAATGCACTGACAGTGTACAATTCATGCTCTTTACAATCGGCAGAGTGGAATTGATGCGAAGAACAAAACACACGCCTGAGCATCCATTTTGAAGGCCATGCTGAGAAGAGATGCCCCCCGCTGTCTCCATACCTATGTAACCAAAAAGTATTTGATTCAGAATTGAACAAAAATAACCCCTCGATCTCCTCTCGACAGACCATCATGTGCAAACTCTAAAGATGATGATGCAACCTGAAATGTTGCAAATGATATTGCATAAGCTTAGAAGGCTTCCCAAACTTGCAGCATGAAAAAGGCGCTACGCTGTGATCTTTGTCACAGGTACGGACACCTATCATTAGTTCTAACAGCTATAAGGCATCTTTCTAAAAATCTTCAACATCAAATACTCTCAGCAGTATATGTTAGAACAATATCACAATATAAGAACATACCCACAATACAAGAGCATGAACACAATGTCTAGCTTCAGAGGTGCCGAATCTGGCTGCTGCTTCGCCATCTTTGGTAAGCACTGTTCAAGCTTTGGCCAATGTGTCTGCGCATTCTTGGAGCACATTGTTGTCTAAGTTGTTTGTCATAATAGAATGGTTTAGTGAGATTTCAATAACCAAAAAGATCAACATGGCTTCAGGGATTGAAATAATAGAACTAATCATCATGTTTTTGCACTTTGTGTGGTCCTTATTTGTTGTCATAAATTCTTTACCAAAATTTTAGTAATAAGAAAGCTTAGTAATTGACATAGATTGTATTTAGGTGTTGAGATTATAGAAAAAAATGATTAAAAAAAACTAAATGACAACACTTTAAAACATTGAACAATTAGTGTTATTGAAATGATTTGATTTTTGTGTCTTCTTGTTAGCAAATGAAAGAGGATTCCAAACCACCAAAGAATGCTTTATATGCTTTATTTGGATAGTGTATGCAGAATTTGTAGGGATTCAATATGTTTACTTAAATGTTGGCAGGAGTTATGTTTAATTCGAAATTCTCAAAATCTATGTCCAAGACTTCAGGATGCTGCATTCAGGTCTGTGTCTCAATTAGGTTACTCTGACTAGGTCGTTGTTGAAGGCTTTGGTCGAGCTTAGCGTATTCGCACATATTTGTGGTCCAGGTTGCTGTTATTGATTGCTTACCGAGATCAGTCAATAACAAGAAAGCTTATCACGCAATCTGGAGAGCAATTCGAGATAGAAAGACTAGAAAATAGGGCTTTAGAAGTGTTTTGAGATTACCTGGAATCTGTCATCTCCCAGAAGATGCGGTAGCGGCCTGGCAAGCAGGTGATATCTGGGGAGCTTGTTTAATCCGAAAGCTCCATGGCTGTTCCTTTCAAAAACTCAGTGGCTTTGTTCACCACGCCTTGAAGCTCTTCCTCGTCGGTTTTGTCGGTGTGCACACTGAGAATCACATTCTGCTGCATTGTTTCGGATTGGTGTGCGTGTTTCTGCGTCGAAGTTTTTAGGGTTTCATTTCTAGGACTTAAGCTTATAGATTTTCCTGAATATGCAGTCTTCGGGAACGAAGCTTGTGCGAGTGTGCATTGAAAGAGTTGTCTGCTCGTGCAGTAGCTCATAATGTGGGCTTCGAAGGCTTTGAGTTATGAGGATATCATCATTTTGCATTAATGACTAGGTCGAGAAATTTTTAACTTGAACAATGTTCCAGCTCCTTCTAAGGTAAACCATCCTATGACAGGCCAACTGTCTAATGCAGACATCTACATAAACCCCATTTCAGATTTTTGCTTCTACAACTTAATTAGGTTGGTTAGCATAACATTCAAGAGCTGTGAGAGCAGCTGCCTTCCCCCTGACGGAATGATGTGGAATATTCCACACCCAACATTAGCTAATAAGCCACGCGTCAATAATGTCAGACTTCTGCTCAGTGCCAAGGTCATGACTGCACAATCAGGTTACTGGGAAATTGAACACCCCCAATTCAGGCAATACAGAAAAAAATAGCTTTAAACCTATCAATTCATTGTGGTCAGTAATTTCACTATTTGAATTCCGTCACATTGTTTTGTAAGCCATTCATGTTCTGTGATTTGGAATTAGAAGACAATTATTTATGTACATATGGGGTGGTAGGAGGTAGAACAACCCATGTGGGATATGTAATTTAGAGTTTGTAATTTCTCAACCGCTCATAGTTAAGTCTAAAGTAGGAATTGTGTTAAAACTATAATTTCAGACCTCATTTAGGCATAGTAAAATAACTTTTTCCAAAATACTTTGAACTAAAATAAGTTTGAGAATCAAGTTAAATTTCATCTCCAAAAATCCGTTTGAGATTTTAATCTTCCAGTCAAAAGTTACAGACAAATTTCATAGAGGGGTTTGAAAGGATTTTTTTTTTGACATTTTTATACATCCTCTCTGAAATTTGTCCATAACTTTTGATTGGAAGATCTAAATTTAAAAAGGATTTTTGGAGATGAAACTTAGCTTGATTCCCCACCTTTTTTTAGTTAAAATTAAAAAAAAAAAGGTATTCCACTATGCCTAAATGAGGTCTGAAATTATAATTTTAACACAATTCCTACTTTAGACTTAATTATGAGCGGTTGAGAAATTACAAACTCTAAATTACATATCCCACATGGGTTGTTCTATGTCCTACCACCCCAAGTGTACATAAAGAGCTTCTCTTTTCTACAAAAACAATCAAATAAATTATTGATGGCAAATGGTTAGATTTCTTTGGTAGAATACTCAATGAATTCTTTGGATTTTGACAGACCATCTATTTTATAATTATTTGTTTGTATATTTTTTTCCTAGAACTAGCCCAAAAAAAAGATCGCACCATAAATGTACTGCCATTGTCTCGGTCCTGAAGCTTACATTAATAATATGTGGATGCATTTCGTGGATGAAGACTTCAGAGAGGCAAAGGCAGCCTCTCTGAAGGCTCTTGAATGTTATGAGTGGCCCATATTAGTGCATTAGGTGATTGTGATAGAATTAGTAATGACTGTCATAGGACACTTACACATTGTGAGTGTAAACTCATCATAAAGAGTTGTTTTTTTATTCCTTTGTGTGATGGCCACATTAAAAATTCTTGTGGTTGTGTTAGGAAATCTGAAGACTGCATTAGGTGGTAAGATGACCATCATGAAGACATATTTTATTGATTTCAGATAGTCTACAGCCTGTTTTGGAAAAATACTTAAAAAATTCATAACAAATTCCTACTTTGTTCAAAAACTAAAATTTTAACTGCTTCTTTCATTTCTCAAAGTTGTCTCTGCTAGAAAAAAATCTGATTTTATTTTGCTAATGGCAACATACCAAATCAGTCATTCTGCCTGTCATAGGCTGGTTTACCTTAATCAGTTTCCGTTCAGTTGCCCCCGCAATCGGGAGACTGTTTAAAATCTGGGATCTGTGTTGGTGTTGTTGGATCAGTGTTGGTGTTGAGGATGAGCGCCTTTGTGTGTTGAAGTTATTAGGGTTTCATTTTAGATTTAGAGTGTAAGCTTATAGTCTCTCATGATTATGCAGTCTCTGGGATCGTCTCTAGTGCGAGTATATATTCAAATATCCGGCTGCTTTTTAGTAGCTCATAAAGTAACAGTCCACGGTATGTCATCATATATGATCAAAATGTAAGAAAAATTCTCTCTCTCTCTTCACCAGCCTCATCTGGCTGTCTTTATTTTTATCATCAGCGCTTGGTTTTGACAGGTTGCCTTCGGTTGCAAACGTAATTGATTTTGCGGAGCTTTGGACCGGGCATGCAATTGCTACCCCTGGATTCCGCCACCATGAATTCCACTGGTACGCCTTTGCTACATCCATCTGTGCAAACTTCAGGGTTTGCTGTGGGATAGATCTGCTTTCTGACTGCGCTCGCTTGTGAAGGTCGCTGTTCGAGTAGATTTTTTAGCTGAATTATCCTCGTCCCAGTCGATTCTTTTTTTCAAGGCAACGTGTAGGCTTTTTTCTATTTTTCTTGAACCTCCAGTGCGAAGGCAATATTTTGTCGTGAGGATGTGAACTTCGCTGAGCTTACACTGTTTCTTTCTTTTAATAGAAAGTTCAGTGAATCTGATGTTGTTTGGTGGAGCTATCTCATGCAGCGCTCCCCCAAGATTTAAAGTAAGTCTTCTGTAGCTCTTTTTCTCTTTCGATCTTTTGTAGTGCTCCTTGGATTTTCGACGGTGTTTTGAATCTTCTGTGATTTTGGAGTTTACCAATAAATGCGATCTTCTGCGGGTAGACCTCCGAGTTTCTCTTCTGTACAGTTCGTGGACCTTGGAGGTTGAATGTCTGCTGGAAATAAATATAAATGAAGTTGTTTCAGTTGTATGTTTTAACCTTTGAGTGGTTTCTGACGATCCTTGCAGGATGTAAGCGACGTTCGGGAAGTCCCTAACAACCAGGTATTAATCCTCTTCCTTCTTCCTTTGTCATTTCTAAGTGCAATTTGTGGTCACTGTACTATTCATGTAAATATAATTACTAGGATACTGCTAATTTCGAAGAATTTGCTTTCGAACACAATAATATCTACATTTGTGGATGTAATCTACGAAAATTGAACATTTTATATCTACAAAGTATATGTCTACCACTAGTTCCAAACCCCCATTAATCCAGTAATGCAGTGTCATTTAATGCAGTGGTTATGTCATGGCAATGCCATGACGTCAATTTTATTCTGCCTTCTAGACATTGTTTGGATTTGATTTTCCAGGAAGTCTTCCAGGATCCCAACCGGGATGAGAGCTTCATAATCAAGCTTTTAGAGCTCAAGGACAATATCGCCGATGCGGGTAGCGCTCACTGGTTTTTGGGAGACCTAGCCGTTGAACAGGCATCTGAGAAAAGCCTGGTATGCCTCCCGTGTTCTACAACAGGACCCTAAAACTAGAATCTTTTTTTCCTATTCTCAGGTTTTACATATTTAATGCTTGTTGTAGGGGCAACGACAGACTCAGAAATTTTTTAGACGATGTAGATATGCGCGTGAAATTTCATTGGACTTAATTAGTCATTGCATAAAGTGTCCAATGGCCATATGTTCGGTATTAAATATAATGACAGTGGACACTTTACGAAGCTTTCAGACTTCTTAAATAGGTCGTCCTGACGGTGTTTGTAAAGGGACTGAATTGAGCTGGGAGGCATTGCTTCCTCGTTTTAAACGGTTGTGATGAAGGGGTTGGAAACAGGTTGTTCAAGAAGAAAGTAGCGTCCCTGCAGCCCACATTCCCCATCTGGATGTTTCCACCACCGTGAATGCTGTGATTGGCACCATGGTATGCCGCTCTGGCCACGGTTGCTCGTCTGCTTGGAACGCATTTTCCTTTAACTCATGTTCTTTCTGTCTGTTTATCTGGGATAGAACTACTCTTCTGATCTTCCTCTTGCATGAATTGCAGGCGATTGCCAAGGGTCGCCAAAGTCCTGAAGCGTCCAACCTTGTGCGGGTACATTTCAGTCATGGATTCCTCGTTAGGTTGTGGTTACTGTGTGATTAGGTTAAGTTTCTACCAGGACAACTTTGTAAGCCGAATGATTGTACGTAGAGCGGAATATCTCCATTCCAATGGTTCTTATTTTCTGTCACAATGATCAGACTGTTCTGCCATTTTTTCTGACGGCTTCCATCACATCTTTTTAACCTCTGGAAAAGTCCTCTTTGGAAGCTAATAATTGATTATTTTAAGTTTCAAAACACATTTTTATGTTAAAATAATGTAGTGCATGAATTCTTCTTTCTGTTGGTGCAGGTTGTTAACTTCCTCGAAGCTTCTTTAATGATTTAGATATGCTTGCTAAATCTTGTAGACGAACGGCATTTAAGAAAAAAATTGGGGCAGGTGTATTTGGCAAACATCCGGTTGCGTAGAGTGGAAACGGACATTCTTGTCACTATTTATGAGCCTCTTGCTATCAGGTAATGAATTTGAGAATGCTTTCTATGCCTTGCATGATGTGAATGATCTTTCTTGTGTTATATACCTTTGTATCTTCCTTGTGCGTGTTTTTGATTGTTGTATTCTTATGACAATTCGTGCGTACATAATCTGATATGATGTGGTGGTGGTTCAGTGAGCAAAGTGAAAGTGCGGCAGCAGTGGGTTCCGGTGCCACGGCACCGGCCACTGTTGCAGGATCTATGGCGGCTGCCGATGTCTTCAATCAAGTCCTTTCGACCTTCCGGATACTCGACTGGTCTCTTTTTGGCTATATAGATGACGTTGATGAAGTGATGGAGCAGTAACCGTCCAC
Organism: Antitrichia curtipendula; assembly: GCA_951230915.1. Classification (NCBI taxonomy): domain Eukaryota; kingdom Viridiplantae; phylum Streptophyta; class Bryopsida; order Hypnales; family Leucodontaceae; genus Antitrichia; species Antitrichia curtipendula. The sequence continues at coordinate 22,254,647 of OX579641.1, read as the reverse complement.
CCTTGATCCCTTCTCTAAGTAGGGTGTGCACGGAGAGTTCGACACCGATTTATCTGCGCTCTAAGATTTCTTGTGTTGCACCTGGCATCTCATAGATGATCATTTAGCAAGGAAGAGATATTGCTCCTTTAGGCATCAGATGTAAACTTTACGTTAAAAGCCTGGAAGTCCGATTCTGCAGGTATTCGAGCCCTTTTTTTTTTCAGAATCGACAGTCAGCCATAATCGGCCAGGTCTGCCGATTCTGCACCGTATTTCGTACTTCCAGGCTTTTAACGCCAGAGAACCTTCCGCCATATGCGGAAGGTTCTCTAGTACGTGATACAGGTGTGTTTCCAATTAGTGTAGACATCTGTTCCTGCAGTGTCTTTTGAAATTTGTTGCCAAATAGTTTGCTAGTGCTCACAAGGACAGTCAAATACATGGTTTTACATCCATGCACCAGCTAGAGTAGTTAATGGTGCGTGCACGAGAGAGATGAATAGCTGGGATTGAGAGCTTTAATTAATTATCTGGTGTTAAACACAGCCTACGATTTAAGCTTAATAGCGTGCTAATTGCTTGTCAAAGTAAGCTTTGAGCTTATTCAAGTTCTGTCCTTCACTTTTTACCCCATAACATTCAAGAGCTGTGAGAGCAGCTGCCTTCCCTCTGACGGAATGATGTGGTATATTCCACATCATTTCATCCAAAGGATGAAATGGTGTGGAATATTCCACACCCAACATTAGCTAATAAGCCACGCGTCAATAATGTCAGTCTTCTGCTCAGTGCCAAGGTCATGACTGCACAATCGGGTTATTGGGAAATTGGACACTTTTAATTTCAACAAAACCAAAAAAATAGCTTAAAAAAAATGACAAACAATTCAGTGCGGTTAATAATTTCTATGTCTGAATTCCCTCACTTTGTATTGTAAGCCTTTCATGTTTTGTGATTCAGAATTCGAAGACAATTCTTTATGTACATATGGGGTGGTAGGAGGTAGAACAACCCATGTGGGATATGTAATTTAGAGTTTGTAATTTCTCAACCGCTCATAGTTAAGTCTAAAGTAGGAATTGTGTTAAAATTATAATTTCAGACCTCATGTAGGCATAGTGGAATACCTTTTTTCAAAAGACTTTGAACTAAAATAAGTTGGTGAATCAAGCTAAGTTTCATCTCCAAAAATCCGTTTGAGATTTAGATCTTCCACTCAAAAGTTATGGACAAATTTCAGAGAGGATGTTTGAAAATGTAAAAAAAAAATCCTTGTAAACCCCTCTATGAAATTTGTCTATAACTTTTGAGTGGAAGATTAAAATCTCAAACAGATTTTCGGACATGAAATTTAACTTGATTCCCCAACTTATTTTAGTTCAAAGTATTTTGAAACAAGGTATTTCACTATGCCTAAATGAGGTCTGAAATTGTAATTTTAACACAATTCCTACTTTAGACTTAACTATGAGCGGTTGAGAAATTACAAACTCTAAATTACATATCCCACATGGTTTGTTCTATCTCCTACCACCCCAAGTGTACATAAAGAGCTTCTCTTTTCAACAAAAAATCAAAACAAATTGTTGATGGCGAATGGTTAGATTTCATTGGTATACCCAATAAAGTCTTTGGGTTTTGACAGACCATCTATCTTTAAAATTATTTGTTGGTATATTTTGTCCTAGAATTAGCCAAAAAAATAGATCGCACCGTAAATGTACTGGCATTGTCTCGGTCCTGAAGCATATATTAATAACATGTGGATGCATTTCGTGGATGAAGACTTCAGAGAGGCAAAGGCAGCCTCTCTGAAGGCTCTTGAATGTTATGCCTGCTGATGACTTCAGGAGCTGCAATAAACTGATTTGCAGCGGTGGCACACAGCTTTATGCTCTTGTCTTTTTATCCTCAAGAAATCTCAGCTATGGAATCATAACAATGTAGCCTACAATGTTTAGGAGCCATAGAATTTTCAGATTTTGTGTGAAGGTTGAAATTGTAGTGCTTACTTGAAAAAATGAAAAAATATCATATCAAATACAAAAAAGCCTTGAAGATTTGAAGATTTAACCCCTAAAGTCCCATTGTCCCTTCAAGGGACAAAATGGATTTTGGATAGGCTCCTATGGTCTCAATCTTTGTCGTGATTTTCTGAATTTTTTGAATCTGATTAGATGTAAACATATTAGCATTCCAAAAATATAATTTTTATTTCAATCGAAGCCCTAGAACAAAAGTTATGGCACAAAAAGCCCCCTTTTTAGTTTGGTGGGCAAAAAAAAATCTTCAAAAAAAACTTAAGAGTAAAAAAAATTCATTTTTTTTTGTATGGATTACATTTTGATGTGCATGGAAACCTTTTATTTATTCCATTTGGATTTGGAATGTGAAAGTTATGGACAATCTTCTTTGGGGGGCAATCAAACCATTTTATTGAAAAAATAACTTGTAGGATTCATTTTTGACCTCAATATTCACAATTTAATAACAAATAAATAAAAATTTCACAAGGTTAAGATTTCTTGCTAGAACAATCTCATCATTGAGATTAGTGTATTTCAATTCCATTTTAGAGCTATCAACAATTTAGATTTTCCTTCAATCTTGAACCTACTCCTAGATAGCAATTTTTTAATGAGTGCAAACTAAGTGTGTGTGTGTGTGTGTGTGTTTTTAGGGGTTTTTTCTAGAGTTTCAACTCAATTCTTTATCATATAAAATTAGAAATTCAAATCAGTAGAGCAGAAATTATAAGTTACATAGTTTCAAAGCCAAAAAATATAGTTGAGTAAGGTGCAAAAAAACTTGTTCCTTTCACTTTAAACGCAAATATCTTACAATCTACAAGGTCAAAGTTTGTGAAATTTCTTGCACACATTCTTGTACCATTTTGATATAGGATCCGACGGTTGAATATGCCAAAAAACATGTTTTAAATGTTTTTTGCTCTTTCCTATAGAAATGGCAGTTTTGAATGGTTTTTGGTGGAAAAGAGGCATGGCAACTTTAGGGGTTAAGCATAGTGTTATATTGTAGTGAAAAATATCAATGTTACCAATATTTTTAGTTCATTCTATGCTTCAAAAAGTAGTAATAGTCTCTCATCTTCAAACAACAATAAAATAATCAATTCTAGGAATGTTTTGATATTTTCCAACAAATTAGAAAATAGACTTGGGAAACACCTTACTATTGGTTGAGATCATGGAATGAATGTATAAATAAAAACATTTTTCTTTTGTTTTTTTCCTTCAAACACATGGACAAATTCCATTGAAAGGGAAAAAAGTAATGATGCTCATATGGGGCTCTTTGTGCTAGTGCACGAGGAGGGGGGTTGTCCCTCTATTTGTTCTTGACAAGGATTAGGTCCATGGATTGCCATGGCTGTGTCAAGTTTGTCCTAGCTGCGGCCCTCGAAGGTTGTATGTTTAAAATTTTTTTAAAGTACACATAATCGAAGGATTGCATCATTGGTGAATTTTTTTATTTAAAAAAATATTTTCAACAACATCTAAAATTAAAAAAACAAAAGTCATCCAACAATAGCAAACATTTGTAGCATACATGAACCAGAACCCTAAGGAAGCAAGGGACAAGTGATCAGAATAGGAGGCCTACCCCAATGATTGTTGCAACTTAGGGTCACTTCACACTACGGCAGAGGGTCAAGAGGTCGTCAATTTTGACCAATCAAATTGCAGAAATCCATAAATTCCTGAAATTTCGGCCTCTTGACCCTTCACACTAGACGGCACAATCAAGAGTCCGTCACCCTGCAAACTAACATTTCTGGCAAAAAATTTATTACATGTTGACGGACTCTCGACTATAGTTTGGGTTGAGCAAAAATAGAGACCCAAACTATAATCGAGAGTCCGTCGAATTTTTTTCCTAGAAAATCAGATTTGTTATCTCTTATCACGTTATTTGTTATTTGTCGCCATTGGGGTTTGAAACCTAGTCTCCACCATTAGTACGGGGAGTCTTTGCATTCAATGAACCTACTTCCCTTAACCTACTTCCCTTCAATGGCCAATGCCACCCTTCTATTCCATTTATACCCTTCATATTCCTTGTTTGATGGTAAGAGCATGTGCTTTGATTTTTTTTCCAAGGCCATTTTGGACTCCTTTCTCATGTTTTTTTTATCTTTTGCTTGAAAAAATTGACACACGGGTGAGGTTTGGACTTCGGGCTTGGCCTTTAGAGGCTTCACACTATGGCCGTCCAAGTTGAGAGGCCGTACCCAAACTATGGTCGAGAGTCCAACGAAATGGGCTCTTTAATGGGCATTTCTTTGGACTCTCACTCAGAGTTTGGGCAAGGCTTCTCGACTTGGTCGGCCATAGTGTGAAGTGGCCCTTACTTTGGGAAATCATAGTTCTGCATCAAGACCTCCCAAAATCACATTTTCAAAGCAGAAAACCAAAAGGATATTCAATATTGGTTTAATAATGATATTAATGCACTTTCTTAATTACTAAAATTTCCAAGGTCTTTTTCATTTTTAAAGAAAAATGAAAAAAAAAAAAAAAAAAAAAAAAATATATATATATATATATATATATATGATATTTCAACATGTTAGTATGAAAATGTGTGGAAATAATTTGAAAAACTTTGACCACATAGATTGCATAATAAATGCATACAAAGTGAAGAAACACATAGTTTGGGACTTTGGATTACAATAGCAAACTAGTTTATGAGATTTTATTATAAATTATAAATATATGGCCTTCAAGGGCTGCAATTAGATTGACATGATACAGCAACTAAGGAATTTATGAGACTTTGAATCCTCATAATTAAAAAAAAATTGTACTACATATTTTAAATTAAATTTGTATTATCACATATAATTGAGCTCAAATTCTAAAAACAAATCCTAGATGTTATTTTGTTTTAAAAGATGCTCTGATTGCCCTCAAAAGAAGATACTCCATAACTTTCACATCAAAAATTCATGTTGAATGAATCAAAGTTTTATGTGTCAACTAAAATACAATCTATGGATAAAAAATTTAATTGAAATATTGTGTATTTTTTTTTTGGCCACCAAGTTGAATTTTTGGGCTTATTGTGGTATAACTTTTGCATCCAGGCACCAATTGAAATAAAAATTATGTTCCTAGAAAGCTAATAAGCTCTTTATTTTACAAAAATGTTTCAAAAAGTTTTCCCAAAAAATTAAGCTCCTAGGAACCTGTCTAAAATCCATTTTGTCCCTTGATAGAGAAAATAGGCTTTAGAAGTGAAACTGTAAATCCAACCTATTTAGAAGCAAGGATATCCCTTCTTTTGTTAGATCATATAGAGGTTGGAAAATAGCTAGTTAAAATGTTATGTATGTGCTATTATGTAGCAATGTTGTGCAGTTTTGAAATGTACACTAGTAATATATAATGGCACACATACGCTCAAACGAATATACGTACAAATGGGATAGCTTACTTTACACTATCATTTTTTTATTTGGATGATATATCGCTCATCAAACCATTTCAGCCTATACGCCTGACTCCAAATATCCTCCAATGTTGAAATAGCACGAGAACTCTACTATTCCAAATAAGAAACATTGACTCACACATGGTAGCATGTACCATCTTTTGCCTACATCAGGAAATTCAAGGCATGTGAACATGGTGCCACAATGGTGCATTGAAATGCAATTAAGTTAATTTGGTGCCAACCTCTGTACCAACCTAGTATGGATAAAATGACACTAAAATGACTTGTATGCGTCCTTTGGTGTCAAATTGGCACCAAAACAATTTGGCCCAACTTTTCTGATGTATACCTTTTGGACCAAAATTTGAAGAGGAATTTCAGGTAGGGATAGTCACATGAAGTTTGGTAGGGTAGAGATTTGAGCAATTATAGTAACTACACCTAAAATCAACCAATTCAATATCATTCCCATTATTATTAACATTGGAAAAGTTTTATAGGATTATATTGGTAGTCAAAAGGAGATTCTAGATTCTCTTAGAATTAATTTTTGGAGACCGGATGAATAAATTATGAATTTTCAAAGAGATGAAAATAGGTAATCAATGAGAACAATCCTAGACTCTCATGACTAGTAGGAGTACATTTTAAGCTAGAATCTATAGGATTTTAGAGAAGGGTTAATTTTAGGTGTATTTACTTTAATGTGTACTTTGAAAATCAAATTATACTACATCCCAGTTATTGATTAGCAATCCCCTTTTTGTCAATGGATCCACTCAGAGACTAAAGTAACTACATCTAAAATTGCACATATAAGCAATTCAACATGGTTTCCATTATCATATTGGAAAATTGTTTGTCGGGTCTTGTTGGTAGTCAAAAGGAGATTCCAGATTCTCTTTAAGAATATATTTTTTGGAGACACTGAATGAACGAACTACGAATTTTCAAAGTGCTACAAATAGGTGTTTCTAAAATTGACCCTAGATTCTCATGAATAAGTAGTACATTTTAGGCAAGAATATGTAGTGGTCGGTTTTAGAAATTAGGTGTGGTTATCTAAGTACTTGGAATGGTGGTGTCCGAATTCCAGCCTGATCGAACTTAGTGTCCAAAATGTGCTGAACAACACACGCTCCAATGGTGAGTTTGATCATGTATTTTGAGCTTCCTCGGCACAATACATGGTGTGTGGCTTGGTGCAAATGATTGGGTGCTCGGCCGCTTTTGAAGCCATTTTTATGATATCAGCCAGGTGTATTTTTTTTGTCACCCTATCTTCCTCGACATCACCCCCATTTAAAGAAGAGGTCCAAGTGAAACCAATTCATTGTCCGTTTGCTTCACCTTCTGATGGAGACCAAGAGCATGACCAAAACCCTCCGTCTGTGGATCCCTACCTTACATGGAATCAAATTTCACATCAGGGACTTGGTGCCGATCACGCAAAAAAAAACCCGCCCTTTACACAAAGTGCCAGAACATCTGTACAATAGTAGGGGACCCCGGTCACCTCATTAGCCCCTCGCTGGGCTCAAAATGCGAAGAAAAGTATGGCAAGGGTCAACCTACCTTAAGGTAAACCAGCCTATGACGATCAGAACGAGGGGTTCATCCTGCTGCCATTGGAGGAAAAAAATATCATTTTTTTCTCATGCAAAAACGAATCTGAGAAATGAAAGAGAGCAATTGAAAATTTAATTTTCTAACAAAGTATAAATTTGTTATGAATTTTTGAAGTGTGTTTGTCCAATTGGCCCAAAGAATCTTTAAACTACTCCCCAAACCCATCAAAAATTGTATCCACAATGGTCATCTTACTCACCTAAAGTAGTCACAATATTTTCTAATATGGCTACAACATTCCCTAACGTGACCACGACATGAAGGAATTAAAAAATTACTTCTTGTAATGAATCTAAAGTGAAAAGGTAGAAGCTCCAAAAGCAATTACTAATAATTCTATCACCATCACCCAAGGCATTGATTTTGGCCACTAACCAACCTAATGTAGTCTTAATCTTATTTATTAGAAAAAGTTTGTCATGGGTTGATGTAAAACTCTAATGGGTTATTCTCTATGTGCCTCTCATAGGTGATTTGCATGTCAAAGGCCGATTAACCTTACATCCAAGGTAATAGAAGATCCTTGGAGTAACTAAGCTATCTAGATCCCTCGTGGAAAACGGGGTCTAATGCGCTTAACCCATTAAGGACCGGTCGACCATTCTATAGTCGATTTGGGTCCTTTTTGGTTTGTAGAGAGAGTATGTCAATGAATTTGATGATGTGGCAAAGGGGACGGGTCTGGATAATTGGGAAGTGAAGAGTTTAGGAAAATAACTAGGTCAATCTGAGGTGGCATGTGGTTAGAGGGTTGAAAAAACCAAGACAACAAGGGCTGAAATTACACCAAGATTTGCTAAAAATTCTTGCTTTACAACACACCTTCACCAAAAATTTCAATGCTAAATCCTATATCATGCGCAACACTTCCATCCGTACGGTTAGATCTCTGATAGGCACTTGCATTCAAAAGTTTTAAAATTGCTCCCAATTGACCATACAAAGGATTGCCCACCCCCCAAATCAACCATGGTCCTTAATGGGTTAACCCCTAAAGGTCTTTGACTATGTTTTTACCAAAACTCTCCAAAACTGCCATTTCTAGGCCAAGTATCAATTTTTATTTTGTTTTTAATTTTTTGAACACATGTAACCGTAGGATCTTGTAGTAAACTAGTTTGAGAACATGTGGAATTTTTTTTCAGGAATTCCCACCATGTAGATTGCAAGATATTAGCATTTGAATTGGAAAAAACCCATATTTTGGCCCTGCGAAAACCGGGCAGCTGCACTTCAGATGTTCACATGTGTATGAAAAAATGCCCGAAATGGTGGTTACTCTCTGGATTCACTCTTGAAGGCAAGCTGGCAACATGCTTGAAATTTTTTAGATCATTTGGAATTGTATAACATATAGGAAAAAATAGTAAGTACAAAGAAGTAGAAAATTATTCAAAACACTAAATTGTTAACAATTTATTCATGGAATTGAAAAATCCCAATCCCAAAGGTTGTAATGTTGTAGTAAATAGTCTACACCTAATGTTTTGTTTTTTTTTCAAAAATATTTTAAACTAAATTAAATAAAGGGTTCCAAAGTTTATCATAGAGTAGAGATTTCACAACTACCTGCATACTTAAACTCCCATAACTTTTATGTCATTAATCCAAATGGAATTATTCAAATCTTTCCATGTATATAAAGATCTAGAGAACCAATTTCAAATTTTAATTTTAAAAAAAGTGAAATTTCAAGAAGTTTTTTTTGCTGCCCGGGTTGCCCGGTGAGCAATGAAAACAACAATCATAGCATAACTTTTTAACCATGTAGTCAAAAGTTATGAAGTTTTTTGGGTCTTAAAGCTACTCTTTGGGCACATATTGTGTGAAAATTTCAAAGAAAAAAAAAACAAACTCCATTCGTAGTGAGCTGCCCAAAATTGCTATGTTGCCAAAAAATGCAGTTTAGTGCTTTAGGGGTTAAAGTAGAATTGAAGAATTCATGTGCAGAAGTTCTTTATTTGTTTGTCTCTACATGGTGTCCACATAGAATAAGAAGCTACTTCAGATGGTTGAAAAGAAAAAAGGAAATGGAGCACAAAAAAAAATTATAAACAAATGAGAAACCATAAGTGTTTTGTCTTCAATAATTAATGAAAATGTGGTAATGAATATTCCGTTTTCTATGTTCAATTTTCAATTAGCTAGTGAGAGATACTTTCTGAACCCATGTTGCATGCCATTTAAATGCAAGAGGATTGCTTTTGGGATACATCACGACCCATTCACAAAACTATGACATGTGACTATTGTCACAAACTATGAACCGTAAAATATTAGTCTTCTAGCTTTCACTTTCAAAAATCATAACTAAATGTTCAACATTCCCAAAACTATGCAACTTCTTGCATTCACTATAAATTACATTCTCCTTTCACTGAAAATTCATTCATCCACTCCACCAACCAAACCCAATTTCAATTCACTTGGTAAAATTTTGCTTCTTGGACCTATTCCACTTAAGGTACAAATACCATAAACCGTTAAAATAAACATTTCAGTGTGTAGAATTTGCAAAATTCCTTGAGAAATTGAACTGGAAGTATACGGAAACAAGGATGAAGAAGAATGCAAATAAAAAAGTTTTTTTCCCCCTCAAGAATGATTATTTTATTCAATATAGATGTGGATTCTTCATCTAAAATCCATTCTCGTATTATGGCATCACCTAAAATGACTATCTTTGAAACTTGTTTCTAATCAAGTGTGAGCCAACCACGTGTGAGCAAATTGAATCTTTCTCAAATCAACTATAGAGGCAGCTATTGTCTGTTTCAGGATACCCTATTTTGCCATTAGAGGGGGGCACTGTTATTGATATGCCTACCATAGACGTGATCTCACTTTCAATGTGATAAGTTACTAGTTAGTAGTGAGGGGAAGGTGGGGCCACAACAGGAAGGGGTCTCCTATCCACTTGGAACAGACTGGGATCACAGCCAAGGAGCGGTCTCAAACCTCATGGGCGACCTCACACCATACAGTCAAGCTCATGGGCGACCTCACAACATACAGTCAGGGTTGCGTATTTCAAGAAATGGGGACTGTGTCACTCTTTTAACCTTGGAACCAGGGCTTTTTTTTCCGTTTTTTATGAAGTGCCAAGGTGGCGATATAAAATATTATATTGGTGCTCCAAATTTTACCATTCTTCCAAATATTGGATAGGAAATATCACATCCGCACATATCACATGTCTCTAATTCTGTTTTCATCCACAATTTGGCGATTTCATCCTAGATTTTATCGCAATTCAAAGTTTATTGGCAAAAAACAATTCAATTTTTTTGCCATATTTTAGCCAAATTACTTTTTTCTGGTGCAATCTGGCACTAGAAAACGTGGGTGGGTGGGTGGGTGGGGGGTGGGTGGGGGTGGGGGAAGCCCTGCTTGGAACGGTGCTGGATTGGTCACCACAGAAATCATCCTTTTGGGTACCGTGAGAATCATTTGCTTAAAAAAAACACCAAGAATACTTATTGGAAGTCAGACGACTGCTGTGCAAAACCTCCCCTTTCCACACAATATCACAGAATTTGCATTTCTGTCTTATCTAGAAGGATTGTTTGTCCTCCATCAGCCACTTTCAGTTCGCCGCGTCGTTGCAGGGTTAATTTCTCCCCTCTCTTTTCATAGCATGTGTACTTTGTGTTCCATGGAATGACTCGGGGCGGCAGCCGACCAACTGAAAGTGAATTTTTTTGAAAACAAGCGGCCTGGCCGTTTTGAGCTGCAGCTGCGTAATGAGTGCAGCATGGGCGATTTGGAGAGCCCAAAGCGGGAATTCAGGGCATGGAAATGTGGAGGGGATGTCCAAATCGGAAGTAACAAAGGGAAGACTTGGTGATGCACAGAACAGGTGGCCGGCCAGCCCTAATGTTGATGCATAATTATCAAAACATTTTAACTTCTAAGCAACATGTCATTACGGGTACGTTAGTCAAACCTTCTTCAAAAACAAAATTTCTATGAAGAATGAGAAGTCATGGAGAGAATTTTTCACACCCAATACCACTTCTGAAGCCCTGAAGGCTTGGAAGAGGAAAACGAATGAGGGCCAAAAGGCAGGCATGCGTCAGAGAACAGAGATGATGCCCAGAGGCAGGGCTGGGCCAGGTAACACCCGGTGAGAAACCCACGGGCAGGGGCGAGCCATGGAATAAGGTGACACGCCAAACAGGCAGGAGGAATAGTAAGCCACCATCCTAATGCTCACTAAATAAATCAGTAAGCCACCATCCTAATGCTCACTAAATAAATCAGAGTAAATACTTGCTGAGACCTCCCATCCTGATAGGGCTTCTTTTTTTTTTTGGCGAAATTTCACCAGATTGTCAGAAATCTGACCTCTCTAGTTTCGTCCCTCCAAAAACTGGCCTCTGCAATGAAGCCAGTAGGAGGGACACGGCCACACGGGTCCAAAAAAAGCCCTGCATCCCATGGCCAAATCCCATGGCCGAGAAGTGGCCATCACCAGCAATTGATTTCATTTGACGCATTCAGTTCATGCACAAATTGTCATTACACTGTTTTTCAGAAGCAGTAGTTGATGGTACACTGAACTCAGTCACCTACATGGAATAGTCTACGTTATGTTCTTTTTGACACAGCAACACCATTGGCTACCTCTCATTTTGATTCCAAGATTTCATTGTTTTGACCAACCCATGATCTAGTCATTTGGGTCATCAGTTATATTGTGATTAGTAGCGTACAAGTCCCGTGGTTTCCAGTCACCATCGATTTTCAAGACACCATTTGGGCCACAGATGTACAATCACATGTTGTACCACTTCACCTCAGAAAAAGTAAGGGGAGGACTTCTTCTGATGAATCTTCCGTCCTGGCTTTTGCCTTCCAACACGGCCCACAAACACCACGGCAACATCACCTCAACCACAAACTCCAAAAAGGGTTTTGGGTTTACGACAAATCCAGATGCCATGACCATTTCCCGATCCGCAAAGAGGTTTCCCTTCCAAGGGACTCGCGCTACGTTGGTTCCCCTCTAGATTTAGAATTCAGTTATAGCAACAACAACCAACACAACAAGTATATTTGTCTGAAGAGAATAAAAAAATCTCAAATATAAGTTATGGGCATATCTAATTCCTAGATACTAGTAACATTCATGATGGTATGACTACCCTACAGAAATCTCTCTTCCATATGAATTTGAGGATTCTTTAACCCCTATAGCCCCGAGGGTGTTTTGTGCCAAAAACCACTCGAAACTACCACTTATGTTGTATTCATTTAAGGAAATCAATTTTTTTTTTTTTTTTTTTTTTTGGGGTGGGTGGGTTTAATCCTAGGATCTTGTACTTAACTTATCTGAGATCATGTAGTAAAAATTTCATCAAATTTCACCGTACGGATTGGAAGATATTAGCATTCAAAGTTGAACAAAAAGTTTTTTTCCCAAGAAGATGCTTAAATTGCCCAAAAAACTAAGATTATCCAAAACTTTCTCATCCCTAGTCCAAATAGAATGAATCAAAGCTTCACATATAGGTAAAAATATAATATTTTAGGAAAAATATTCAATTTTTTTTTTACACTTTTTGTAATTTTTTTGGGCTGCCCGCCAATCTCCATTTCTTGCTCATTGTGCCATAACTTTTTCATCCGGCATCCGATTGAAACAAAAATTATATATTTCCAAAGCTCTTGCAAAGCTACACAACCTCAAAAAATCTCAAAAAAATTCACTTCAAATTGAGAAAATAGGAACCTATCCGGACCCAAATTGCCCCGAAGGAGACAAGCAAGGCTTTAGGGGTTAAATTCTAAAGTCCACTTTACACTTAGAGATTGAGCAAATTTTATTGTAAGCCGATTGTACAAAATCCAATGAATCTGATTTGTTAAAAAAGAAAAACTTATAAGAAAGTCTTTTTTATAGGAATTTAAAAAAAAAATTGAAATCTGACATTGGCCCTAAAGGCCAAGAATTGGCCTCACATTTTTGGTGCACCCAATTCAACAAGCTTGGACTAAGTTAGATCATGTCTTTTTTTAATGAAAAATTCAATCCAACAAATTGGCCTGGCATCTAGGTGTAAAGTGGTTGGGGCCGATTTCAAGGTTTATCCAATCACAAGTGAGGATTCGGGGCCTCTGACACAACAAATTAGCCTAGCTTCTAGGTGTAAAGCGTCCCTAAGGTGAATTAGTCTATTACCATTCTCATCTCAAATTTGCCCTTATATATCCAAAGGAGGCATTTCAAAACAAAAATGTACACTATAGGTACTATGAAAACAAGATTGGAACTTGGGTGGTAAGAGGTTGGTTCACCACATCAAGTAACTACATCTAATTGTTACCTACTTCTAAAAGTAATCCTCACAGATTCTTACGTGAATGTAGTTTGAATTAGTCTCTATTTATGAAAGCTTGAAGGTTGATTTTAGGGTACCTATTTTCAACACTTTGAAATTTCCTAGTTTATTTATATGTCCCAAATACATAATTTAAAAGAATCTAAAATCTATGACTTATTGACATCCAACAAGATCCAACAAAAGTTTTATAGTTCAATAATAGGATCCATGCTCAAAACCACGTTCCTAAAAATTTCTAATGATGTTATCTTGCACAATATTATTCACCATTTTTTAATGTTCTCAATAACCAACTCTAATAGGGGACAATGGAAAGAAGTCATGTTGTAAGACAAAAAAAGGAGGAGTGATTATAACATTGTATAACCAGGCAATGGTCCCCCCCTCCCCCCTTTTTATGCTCAGAAGGTATTATGCTTTCCTAGATGCTTGGAAGGGACTTACTAGATAATTCAAGGATTGGGGTTGGCTGAGGAGCCATGCAATACTATTTTGTTCACTGTAGGGAAATCCTTTTCAAGGATGCTAAAAGGACCCCTGTCCCATTGATAAAACAATGTTACCGGATACATACTCTTGACTGCATGGATAGAAATGACACCCCACCTTTGCTATTGAATAATTTTATGTAGTTTATATGAGGTCACTCATCATGCAAGGGTGTGGAGAAGGTTTAGGGTGGGTTGGTGGGGATAATGCAAGTGGCCTGTGACAATTTATTATGTTCAAAGGAGTCAAATTCCCTATTATGGTATTCAGCTCAAGGCTATGGCGCGACTTTGGGAAGCCATTCCGGAGGGAATTGAAAAAACTAGTTTCATTGCTGTACCCAAAAGAAGTGTTGAAAGCAGCCAATGGCAACACACACTTAAGATTCTTATTTTGCCATCCACACAAGAAAAATATCATTTTTTTGAAGGTGCTTTGGATACATCAATTGGGGTTCCAAATTATCTGAAGTTCAAAACCACAGTATAACTTTACTGATTCATGGTTCATTTGATTCCCCTTCCCTTTCAATGGCTACATGATAAGGTGGGTACCCCCAAACCGCCATTTTTTGCTTCTGTGCCCAGTAATACTAGACTGGCCAAATTTTCATATTTTCTTGTTTGTATTTCCAACACACCAAAGACTGTGACATTTGGATACCATATGCAAGTTATGAAGGAATATAGTTTGATTCTAAAATCATTTCTTCCACGTACATAGGTACATAAACTGGTTTGGGAGATGTGCACAAAGTTTAGATGGTGGTTTAGGGTCAGTGGCACGTTTGGGGGTGCCCACCTTAAAACTTTGTGAGTGTCTGCAATTATAAATTGGAAACCTTTGTTTTGAAAAACAAACAAACTATTAGTATGCCATGTGTCGTTGTCACAATATAAAGTAAAAATTAAAGTAATTTTCTAATTTTCTAATTTATAAAAACCTTAGAATTCAATATCTTTTTTACCGTGAGTTGAAATGCCACAAAGCAAAGTCCTTCTTGCACAGGGAATCTCTGACAATAATAAGAATGTGATCGGGACACACGATTCCGAACATATCACTGTAGCAAACAAAACGAAATAAACAAACAAACTAATTTAATTTATGGATCATTGACACATGCATGTTGTTATACATTTTAGAAGCAAAAACAATTTTATCATAACATTATTAATCCTTTAGATCCCAAAGGAGTAAAAAATTGTCACTTTGAGCATATAAATTTGAATAACAAGAAATTTGTTCACATGTAAGACTTTCGACAAGTGTTAAAAATCTTGCACTGCATCAAATGGTATAAGAATAGTTGCATTTCAACTTGTAGAAGATTTTCAAATATCCCAATATTTACTAGAAATATGCTAAAAATACCTTAATATACTACAATGTATGCTTATATTCAAGAATATACAATTGTGTATTAACAATGTAATTTGTATATTTTGTTTTGTGAAGGTCATAATTTGTATGTTTTTAGTTATTAGGATTGACCTTCCAATCTTGCAATTAAGTACATGAAAGCTATTTCTAGCAGCATGTATAAGCCTATACCGTAAAACATATGACAATTGCATTTTAGAAAAATTTGTATGTTTGCTTGTAATGTACCATTGGAAAAGTTAGAATGTCTAATATCATATCCAAATTTGTTTTGATAGAAAAAAACACTATTGTGAGCTTTATTTGTATGTGAAAATGACAAGGTCACTAAATAAAATTAGTGTACAAGCTACCAATTGTATGCCATGGCAGCCATGCAATACAAAGAAATCTATTGCAAAGTGCATTATTAAATGAGTACCAATTAAACATACTATAATACCAACAAATGCACTTCTTTTTTCTATAGTTGGAATTTATAATGTAATTATAATGACTATAATCTACATTTATAAATATATTTTTATAGTCTATAAAAAACAAAGTTTTGTAAGTAGGTACTAAAAGCAACATCTAAAAAATTATTATAACTTTCAAGAGCTTGAGCTATAATCCTCCAACCATGTCATACACCACTTTGGATTAAGGTGAATATTTTATCCCTTATTGCAAACAATTCAATTGAGTTTGAAATCTTAACATTCTATAATTTATATTTTCTCCTTTAGTGTGAAACTTGTATAAATCAATTTGAAATACAACTTTAACTAATCACAAAAATTTCAAATGCTAAGAATAAAACTCATATTTTTTATTAGTTTTTAAAGTTAAATTTGAAACAAATTTGCAAATATTTTTAAAAATTTAACCATATGGATGCTTTTTACTCTTTATGCTTTAAACTGTTTCATTTAATGCAAATTCAAAATGCTTTGGAGTTTAAATTTTATATTTCACATTTGTATTTTGCCTAAGCTCGTATGGCTTTAGGGTCGATATTGGCCTTTGGAACCATGTTATTGCAGTGTAGCTTAGGGGTCTACGATCACCTTCCTACTAGTTTTATGATAACCTTTCCTTGAAGTCCATTGGATCAAAAATTAGAAAATACTTCCAAAATTGAAAAAAAATCATCACCTTCTAAAAATAGGTATATAAATCAAAATTTATTCACTTTTCAAATTTATAACCAAAAGATTTTTATTTTTGACTAGTGAAGAATTATTGCCTAAAAATATTAGGGTCTAAAAATAATGTATGTGTGAATATATCCAAGCAAAGAACAACGCAATGGATTTTTTTTTCCAAAGTTGCCTAATCTTTTGACATAGGGTTGCTAGCATGTGAGCCTGTGAGCCTGTGAGCGGGAATTTATTTTGGAGAAATTTTTCTGCCGGGCCCTATGACCATGGACGTAGGTAATTAGAAATTCCCATAAATGTGAGTGAAAATATTGGAAGTTTATGTTACTTAGAAATCATTTTCAATTTAGTTATGTCAATCACTAATTCATATCAATTGAATTGAAATCACGCATTCTAGAAGAATAAAAGGATAGAAATGACGTCCAAAATGTAGCCATAAAACACACAAATCCAATCACAATGAAAATCAATACACAATAGTTCAACTCATAAGATATGTCAATCTCATGAGTCTAAGTGGCAGTGGACTCAGTCTTAGAATCCTCGTTCGTAGACGAATCTGATGTCTCTCTACCCTGAGATGTTGATCCATCAATAAACTCTAAAACATTTCTAGCGTAAGAAGGTTTACGGGGCTTTGGAATTGAGCAACACAAATCCGCAAATGACAATGCCATCTTCTCGGCATACACCGGAAGATGAAAAGACTTCTCTGGACTAATGAGAAGTCTACGTTTCTTCAACAAAGAAACTGTCGGCATCAATCCCTTACGACTGCTAATATAAATGACACAATGTTAGACTCATAGAGAAAAAAGCACCATGCATTCACAAAATATTTATAAATGAAGAAACTTACTTACTGGCTCTATTCTTCCGAGCAAACTTCCGGGGCACCACCGTCATGGCGTCCGGATCTTGGGAGGCCTCAACCGATGCTGGCGGTTCTGTCACTTCCGCTGTCACTACAACCGGAGTGCTCTTCTTTATGGGCAGAAGGAGTCCATTAAAAATATCTTTGTCCTCCTCCAAAGCCACAATGTGGCGGCCTGTGCCGCGACAAGCTGTAATGGATGCACCTGCGATGAAGAATGTAAATGAAATGATTCGAAATCATGTAAATGATATGATTCGACAACATGATAAACAAATGAACTGCAACATCATTGAATTCAAAACTTACCAGTCGATGCTGTGCAATCAACCACTAAATCTCCTTCAATGGTAGTCCCTTCTATCAAGAACTGAAAGAATCTAGGGTCCTTCTCGCGAGCCCCCCGCCATGGTATTTTCTCGTTCATCAACATGGTCTCCTCCGTCGTGTAATTAATGAGCATGTCGTCCCTTGCAAGGTCTACTTTCGCCTTCTGCATGGACTTTGTGTGCATGTAAGAGAACTTCGGTTTTCCATTTGCCCCGAGGTCCTTCACCAAAAGGGTGATTCCAAACTTCAGAGTCTGCAATCACAAAAACCAAAAACTTGTCAGAAATTAAGAAGTTTCATCACTAATGCCAAATACTTACCAAACGAGCATTAATTCAAAAATCATACCGTAGTGCTTTCATCCAATGGGGAGGTCAAGTGCACACGGTTAATGCCCAACCACTCTTTCTTCACCACCAGCGTCGGGTATGTGACATATAAACCCTTAATGACGCCTTTTGAATCTGCGCAGTATGAGTGGAATACTACCATGCAGCCATGGTCTTGCAAATGGTCCTCTGCAAAAAGAAATGCCTGCTGAATGTCATCGTACTCCGGGTTTGAGTTCCATGTAGGCACTGCATTTGCTGGAAATGAGACGTCCGACACGGGCAAATTCTCTTGGCAGTCGAAAAAAATAAGATCCATTAGTGGCGCACGGCTCACAATGCCGCCGTGTGTGCGTGCTTTTCCTGCCGACGACTACAAAACAAATTTCCTCTAATTAATGAATGAATAATCAATCAATAAATGTACAAGTATACAATGTTCAAGTTCATCATTGCAATACCAAATTACCAAATTTGAAATACTAATACCTTACCTTTTTAATGAACTCCATGACCTCACTGTAGCATGTCGCCGTTTCTGCATCCACGTTATCCATGACATCCACAATGGAGATGTTCAAGATCAACTCCTCGGAGTTGACCTCATCATCATCACCAATCACAATGACATCCATCCCTTGCGTGACCAAGTCCGTCGTCACCTCAGACAGTACCGCCTTCCTCTTCAGTCGTCTACCAGATCCAGCTTGCATAGCCGAGCCCTGGTATACCGTTGAAGTTGCAGGCACTTCGCCACCTCCATCCACCTTCTTCTTCCCTTTGCTATTTCCCTTCCCCTCCAACTCCGCCTCCTTCTCTTTCTCAGCCAACTTCGCCAAGCGGTCCGCCTCTTTCTTCTCCCTGTTTGCTATGATGTCTTCCCAACGGTGCTAGTATGTGAGCGGGGAGCGGCGAGCGGCGAGCGGGGAGCGTAGAATGGTGAGCTGGGAGCGTATGTTTAGGAACATAATTTCAGATATTAAATAAAACAAGGGAAAAAATTGGATAAAATATACCTCAACATTGGGTGAAATTTCCCAAAAAATTGGGCGAATGTTTCATTTTGATTTACGAACGGGTTTTTGAAATTGGGATAAGAATGAAAGAAAAATGACATTTGTGGGATTAAAAAGGTAGGGATGAATGTAGATGAAAGTTGGATGAAAGTAGATGAATAAATGGATGAAAGTATTTGAACTAATGAATGAAAGCAGATGGAAAATGGATGAAAGTACATAGAGAAATAGGGGACAATACATCAAGAACTTGTTGGTTTAGGGTTCTTCTGGGGGTAATTTAGTAGTCCTTTACGGGGAGAAAATTATTTATGATAAGCCTTCAGAATTCTACATCAAGCATATGCTTCAGGGTTTTAGGGTTTTGAAAATGAGCTTCAGATTAAAAAGGAGTCTTTCACCTTTCAAAACTATAAGACCTTCACATCAACCCCTATGACCACATATTTAGGAGTTCCTGTGATTGATCAATATCAAAGAGAAAAATGTTCGGGACTAGGCCCAAAAATGAAAATGGTTTAGGGACTAGGCCCAAAAATGAAAATAAGACTTGGACCTATTGATACATTAAGTTGTGGCTAGTATTTCCTGTGACCAATGGTAGAGAGTATCCTATGACCGTGGTATCGTTGTGGATTTAAGGGATACTGTTTAGGGTGCCATGTGGGATCTAACTAGAATTCCGAAACAGTTAAAGTCTACAGCGCTTTTCCACTACTGGGCTTGCAGAGTGGAATCCAGAGATGGAAAAATACAAAGAAGAACATACAACAGTTACTATATATAAATAAAAAAATTTGATAAACATGTATAGGGTAATGAAGTGAAAGTAGTGGCCCTTGTAGTCTCACTACACTTTCATTAAATTAAGTAGTAAACACGGGAAGTGACACTACTACGTGTCAACAAGATCTCATTTCGTTCCAAATGATTCAATATGCCGCTAAGAAGAACATGTTTGACTTCATTAAAACTGAATGTTGCTGCATGAATGAAGCCATCTGTTGTACACTGCAAGTTGCAAATGACCGTGAATATGAAATAAAGGTGCTTGCAATTTGCCCACGTTCCGCGCTTTCCCAAGCACTTCAGCTTCATCTCCTTGAAATTTGGACAGGTGCAGTCAGGAAAACAAGAAATTGTCAACAAGTACAGTTCTTCACGGGGCTCCAAACCAGACTTCAATGACACTATGCACCCAAATCCCGGATGAGGAACCATAGTTACCTTTTGAATTCTTCTACTCAATGTTAAAGCTGAAGCACAATTGTTTTGGTGCTTTACTGTTGGAGCCTTTGGATTCCTCCGAACAAGTTTACCCGCTCGAATTGACGGATATTCGTGAGGGGACGCTGGAATAGGATAAGCATGGACCAATTCAACTCCTGCTTCACCGCCGAAGAGTCTCCTTGGTGAAATAACTTCCCGTTGTGGAAGTTGGAAACCAAACGTTTCCAAAGACAGAATCTCAGCCTTTGAGAGTTTCGTGCCCATTTTGATCGGCCAAATCTTCGGAACAGGTGGTACTGATAACACCCATTTCCTCCGCGTCCCTTTTACACACCTTTCAATATCGTCATTGCAAAAGAAGAATTGCATGCGTTCATTGCGGTTTTTCCTATAATTCACCATCATACCTGTATATGTTGGGGCCGTGGTTGCAATGTTGTTCTGAACAATCGGCGCAATGCACTTCTTCTTCGTAATTGCCTGAAGAGCAAAGCACGCTTTCGCAGAATTCTTAGGCAATCGTGCAATATGCCATTGCGTTTCATCACACATGCTCTCTTGAATAGAAAATACGTGCATCAAATTTGGATGCTGATGTTGTCCTAGGGTCCCGTCGTCTAAGATCACTGGTTGGGGTCCCGAATCCACAATTGGAGAAATATCTTCCGAAATTGTATTCAAAATTGGAACACTTGTACTGGCTCTCCCTGATCTTGTTTGTACGCGGGGATGGGAATAGTTCACCTTGTCTGGTCTGTGCGAATCGTATTCACATCCTAATGGCATGTCTGCCTTCCTCTTCTGCGATCCAAAAATCTCTTCACCTTCTAGGTGGGGCTCTCGATCAAAAAATTCTTCCACCCCTGGAATATTTGAAATAGCTTCAGTTAGTGCCTTTGGATTACCAGTTCGCTCGGCCGACCTCTGGGCTACTCGCAATAGTAGTTCTTCCTTTCCTGGTCCGGTTCTAGATTGGTTACCCTTCAAGTATTGATAATACTTCACCATCTGCATGAACGCCCTCACAAAATCGTCTACCGTGGCAATGTATAAGTCATTACCCCGGTTTCCAGACTGCTGTAGCCACTTATTGTGAACAGTCTCCGCCAAGTTACAAGATGGCATTTCAGCCAACTTGGATTCAGTTAAATTCTGCCAAAAAATGGGAGTAGTACAAATTTAGTTTTAGGGGACATCTCAGCTAAGCCAGGTGCATACAAAATGGCGATTGCAATTAAAGAGGGCCTGAGAATTGAGTCCATTGAACCTAAACACAATCCTACAATCAACCCTCTCTAGGTACCGAGAGACTTGCAACTAGAAGTTGCAAACTCAAAGAACAGAATGAAGATATGCTTGAGTGTACATTGATGCTTTCAATAATGGAAATAGAAATAAAAATATTCTAGCAACCCCATCAGATCCTCTCTGTACCAAGAGGCATCGACGGACATCCTATTCCATGCAATAATTGGAGATTATATTATGGCACTAAAAAACAAAAAATGAATAATTTAGGAAAACAGAGCATTCCATCTGATAGCAATGAAATGATGAGACAGTAGACATAATACAATAGACCTAGCAAAGAATTACAATTCCAAATGGCAAAAGACACCGCCTTACCAGCTGCATGAATCCACCCCATTGGCGATAGCGGAAATGCCAAAATGATAGCCACAACTCCAGTCTTCGCACTCCTTCCTGTGTGGTGGCACCTGATGACAACCACCATGATTTGATGGCGAGGTATCGCATTTCAGATTGCTCTGGCAACGTAGCATTCTTGTATTGCTTGCAAAGCAAACGGTGCTGATCTTGAAAATCCCCTCTAATTTCAGCCTTAGTGTGCTTCTCTATGGATTGGGTCCAGTGAAAAAGGCACGTCCTCTCTCGGTTGTCCATTGGATCTCAAATATCACCAGAACCGTAAACTAACCTCACAACATTTCAATTCGCTTGGGCACTATCCGCCATGAAACCTTTAAACTGAATGTCCACAACTCCATTCCTATTAAGGACTGAGTTTAGGTTTTTCCAAAACAGAACTTGTGCTGCACAGTCTTCCGATTGCATGTCGCAACAAGCAATAGTCATGACACGGCAGTACATGGAGTCATAAACATGGCATGCCATGGTCGTCCAACCTTTTACACGTTTGACATGGTCAAATATTACCCAAGCATCTACCAGATCTCCTCCGGTTTGCATGCGTTTCACCAAGTCCACTCCGCTACTTGGTCCAACTTCTGACATTTTAAATACGAAAACCTTATCCACATCGATACCTTGACCTGGAAATTTGCTTTCCTGGACGAATGCCCAAGTACTGGATCCTCTCAATTTGGTGATACTATCTATCACTCCAAATCTCCTCACGTACTTAAATGAAGTTACCTCGTTCCGAATAGAAGGTGAGCTCAGATGTTTGCACTTGTCCAAAACTGAGACAAGCTCTTTGAAGTCCATTGCTTTTGGAGTCTCTCCATCCGGACAAAGGAGTAAGCCTCCAAGAAGCTCCTTAGTAGCCTCCATGACGATGGAGGAATTTGTTGCCGATGGTGTTCTCTCCAACTGCTCCTCAATGAGAGACCGTGTTTTCTCCTTCATGTCTCTAAGCTCACCATCCTTCACTGGATGCTCGTGACTTCCCAAATGAACGAAAGCCCGGGTGAGTTTCGGGTTTCCTACAACATAGTAAACACGCACATCGCATCGAGCAATACAAGAGGGAGGCTCCTTGCAAATCCTGCAGACAAGAGTTGATCCGGGAGGATGCTTGTGACCAACATCAAGTGATGTGGATGCCAATCCTTCCCATTCTAATTCGTTTACATCCATGGTTCGGTGTACTCGAGATAGAAACTCGCAAGTAGGGTTAACACAGCGCAAATGCCCTACACAAATTGACGTGCGAAACACTAATCCCATTGGATTAATGATATTGGTGGTCACAGTTTTGGACCACACATGTCCATCATATCGTTTATCCATGCCAGACATTTGCCTTGCCTGGGAAGTAGAACCGGAGGCATGTAGGGAAGGAAGTTCGAAAATGACATTGCCGTTGAAAGATGGAGGCAGTACTGAGACTCTGTGAATGTCAATTGCGTCATAGTTTAGCTTTGACAAAATGTTTCGACATCCCTTCAGGCCATGCAGTCCCCTTAAGCCGTCCATCATAGATACGACCGGCTTGGGCTCAGCAGAACCTTGAGCAATAAACTCTGGAGCGAGAGAACATTGACCCGAACTGGAATCGATAGTAGCGGGAGGCTTCGTTGGAGAATCTACGTCTGAATCATCACTAAGGATCATGACATTCTGTTCCAATGGTTCTACTTTAACACGATTGAGGAGGGGGGTTTGAAATGAACACGACGACGACCGATACAGTGGAGCATTTTCCGACGATGTCAATCTACTGAATTCCGACACTCCGTACGCTCTATACCTTCCAGGTTTGAGCATCCACCTAGTATTCACTCCATCGTTTGAGGGAGTTTGACCAATAGTGTGGCTGAGTATGCCAGACTCGCTATCATAGATTTCTTCGTCCAAATGGACCGAACCCTCTTTCAATTGAAACTGTAGGCATAATCGAGAAGCTGACACTACAACAAGTCCATTCTCGTCCACATCAAACAATATAGGAACTCTTTCGCCGTTTGCACTGACAACAACCCTTTGCGAAGAATGCATCATTTCCTCCATCGACCAGGTTCGCAGGCGGGAGCTAAACCTATCTATGCTCGAAATAAAGAAAACATACAGTACGTTAGAAAAACACTATGAAACACCTAAGTTAAACTACAATGACAAATGCTTCTAACAATGGGCCCTACCACCCTAAATTGAAATAGCGAGATTCTTGATATAAGAACACCAGATGCAATTGAATCACGCATTCAGCCGTTTAAATGTACGGCAAAACCTATGAAATTTGACGGCTGAGTTAAGGCATTCATCAGATCTATCTAGATCTCATTAAGGTTAATCCCCTCACATTTGTTAGACCTTAAAGACAAGGAAATTCGTGATATTGGTGTATACATAAAGCCCTCATCTAGAAATGCTCAGATGCAAGTGGGGGAAGTTATTGAAAATGTATTGCCTTGGCCTCGTATTCCACAAGTATTCAACACACCCGTGGAGCCGCTGTTCACTTGATGTCTGAGTCAATTCCCATCTCGAACTATCAGAAACATCCTCGACAATGTGGAAAGGATTCGGTAGCATACAACAACAGATTCACCGAATGCGTTCAGAAACTTCACTTACCATTGAATGCCATAAAATCTAATGAAACAGAAATTTGGAGTGGGCAATCCACATTATTAAGTAGTCCAGCGAACTGCACGATTACGTTGACGAAGTGCCAGAATAATAAATTAGTCAGTACGACTGTCAGGTATGACAACGCCTAGAGAAGACGAGATGGTGGCGGCACGAAGAGAAAATTCAAACAAATGCCTCGAAGTCAGCACGAAGCATGCCAGTTCAATTAATTAAATTCCCCAATTACCTCCGCCGACCACCGAATGGGAAACGTACTATCCAAGTAGTGCGAAAGGCAGCGCACGAGCAATCATTCTGGAGACACTTAGGGTTTAGGGTAGATTGAATTTATTCTCACCCGCTGCTTTCATGATCTCTTCCCTTTGTTGTATTGTCCAAAGCTCTCTCGTTTTCCTTTTAAAGCTCTCCATGGATGGAAGCCGAATTCTGCGGAGCGGGAGAAGTTTGGTGATGGGCGGTACTGGCGCGGACGGGAACATGGCGGCGGCAACTGCACCAACTAATTTGGCGACGGCTGGCGCTCGAAACATGAAATCCACAGGGACCGAAGTAAGGCCATATTCATTAAAATGAGACAAAGTGTAGTCTCAATTTTATCTTCGACTCGAAGATAAATCGTTATAACTATTTAATTTTGAGACTATTTGGTGATTTGAGACTTTCATATGTTAATATATATAAAAACCTTTGATTGCCCAAAGGTTGCACTCGCATTTTATCTTCGACTCGAGGATAAAATCACTAAAACGGTTTTAGGGTTGAAGTCTCAAAATGACCATTTTGTCTCATTTTAACGAATTTGGCCATAAGTTTGGATTCAGTTTTCGATATTCAAAATGTGAGCTTGGTCAGGCTTTGTTGTTCCTATGCATCAGACAGGTCCGGCGAGGGCCCTCTCGGTCCTGAGAGAGGGTTTCCGCTGTCTACCGTATGCTTGAACGGGGGAAAAGCTGAAAGCACTAGGGTGTGGAGAATTCGCTTTTATATTTTTTTGGTTTCAGTTTTTGATTTTCAAAATGTGAGCTTGGTCAGGCTTTGTTGTTCCTATGCATCAGTCAGGTCGGACGAGGGCCCCTCTCGGTCCCGAGAGAGGGTTTCCGTTGTCTACCTTATGCTTGGACAGGGGTAAAGCTGAAAGCACTAGGGTGTGGAGAATTTGCTTTTATATTTTTTTGGTTTGAGTTTTTGATTTTCAAAATGTGAGCTTGGTCAGGCTTTGTTGTTCCTCTGCATCAGACAGGTCGGACGAGGGCCCTCTCGGTCCCGAGAGAGGGTTTTCGCTCTCTACCTTATGCTTGGACAGGGGTAAAGCTGAAAGCACTAGGATGTGGTGAATTCGCTTTTATATTTTTTTGGGTTTTGTTTTTGAAATTCAGAAGGTGAGCATTGTCTGGCTGTGCGGTTCCTATGCATCAAACAGGTCCCCCAAGGGCCCTCTCGGTACCGAGAGTGGATTTCCGCTCTCTACCTTATGCTTGGATAGGGTTATCATTGTTAGCACTAGGGTGTGATGAATTTGTTTTTATATTTTTTTGGATTTCTATTTGGATTTTCAGTAGGTGAGCTCGGGCTTGCCTCATTATGGACTTTAGTTTGCATGGCACGAATTTAATTATTGAGTTGTCTATTGGAGATAAATGACTCTATTATTCGTTTGTAGGTGCTGCGAAGGGCTGCTATGGATATCCAACCTCAGGAGTTAGGCGGATCTAGTTCTCCTCCGGGTCCAAGGCCTGTCGAGGAGGTATTTCCCCAGTGCGACGACCTTGATGGTGGCAAAGGTGGCCCAATAGTTCTCGTTCCCAGTCTACCGCGGCCGGTACAGCTTCACGTTCATCTGCTTGATGTTGAGTTAGGATGGGGGGAACCGTATGGGGAGGGACGCATGCCCTCCTCGGACTCCTGTTGCACTTCATGTGGGTCCAAAGACTTAGCAGCTACTGTTACGATATCTGATGCTAGCACTCAGTACTGCACATGCGATCATGAGGATGTGGATTCTGGTTATCAATCCAACGATGACATCCTCATTTTCTGCTGCGGTTCGTATAGGTTACTTTCAGCGGCATGTCAATGCAGAGTTTGAGATATACTGTTACATGGACTTGTATAATGACAGATTATATCTTGCATCACGGAATGGATATTTTGTAATGACATACCATATAATAGTGTTTGATGTACTTTGTGTCTTAAAATCGACGGGACATTGTTCTGTATTAACTCCACTTATCATCTTCCAGGTGTGTCTCATGAAAACACCACGTACCACTTCCAGTGGCACTGCAGTTGAGACATTCAACGAGCAGCCTGTCATTTGCTCAGATTCAGATGCAGATGATTCGCAGGATGATAGCATTCCCGGAGTGGATCCTGGACTTCTTGAAGATGACATCAGTAGGACACAAACTCTGGATACGGTCTGCGTCGTCAACAGTTTGAAGCTCACCACAAACGACCTTTGTCGGATGAAAATACCTTTGTGCAGGTTGGTTCCGATGCCAATGGTTCGACCGACATTAGCGTCGGACTTGACGTTACTTGAGAACCGGTTTACCCGGGGATATGAAGAGGGAGCGCGAGTTTTTTACGTTTCTATATCAGATGAGCAAGGGAAGACAGGGAGCTTCACTGATGACGAGAAGAAGGAGTGGGGTCTCATATGGAATTCCGTGAATGATAGCTTCAATGATCATCTCAACTCCCTTCCAGCCTTGAAGCACCTTGTGGACTACAAGTTCTTCGTCTGTGATGGAAACCACAGACGTATTGCCTGGATGAATCACATCCATCGTCTTCATAGTAGTGAGAAGGACTGGCATATTAGCGTGGACTCCATTATCCTCGACACGCGGAATCGTATCGGGGTGGCAATGCAAGCAATGCACGATATTAATAAGTAAACCTCTCCTTACGTCTTTCCCATTTGTGTACATGTGTATCATCACTCACTACTGTTATTATCTTGAACCACTGATTTCTTATGTTAACGGTTCACTTTGTGAACTCACCGGACAGGCACACAGAGAACTCGCACGTGAAGACAAATCTTGTCCACACGCTATATCGGGTTCAGAAGTACGGTGTTATGGAGATCGAGAAATTCTATGAGTTACTGAGCGCGGAGGAAGTCAAAACCTGTCAGCTGAGTTTTCGGAAAACTTGGTGCAGTATGCCCCTCGACGTATTCACCAGCTTCATATTCAAGGTATGATCTCCTTGATTCTTCACTGATTTTGCTCATCTTGTTCCACGGCATGAGTCCATGTCGGTGCATTATTTGATATATCCTTCACCATATTTACCTGTATTGTAATTGTATTTTCATCATTTCAGCAAGAGATTGCCTCAGCGGCTGATTTTGGTGTACGAAAATACCATGAGGAAACCCCAGCAGATGAAATCACTAATGAGGGGGTGGCAGCGGCTATGAGATCCTCTATCAAGGACGCTACAAAGAGACACTACAAAAAACTCTCCAAGATAGTGGCCGTTGCTAATCCCGCACTCGGTGATGACTGGTTGAAGGAGGTATGACCCATTCATTTTCTAATTGACATGAATTGAAATGTATTATATATTTCTTGTATTGAGTTCTCGCTTTCATTTTGCAGATTGAACGGCACTGGAGCCTCTATGCCGTTCAGGAACTTACGCTAGAGAAGTTGCAACTCATTGCTACAGCCAACGTTGCTCCATCATTTAAAGTGAAGTGGCTCAATTGGATGAATTCCAGTGGTCCCACTAGAGAGGCACGACGGTTTCCACCCCGCCCAATGAACGAAGAGAAGTTAGTTGTCTTCCTTGCAAAAGCCTGTTACTATGCTGGGGTATGAGTTTCCACCCTTATTATCATATTTCAGTTGTTAATTAATAGTATTGTGGGTATACTCTTCATGTTGCTAGGGATCAATCTGAGCAGGCTTGCTATCTTGGCCGTTTCTACTGTCGCTTACAAAATGGTCCATGCAGATTGAGGAGGCAGCTCTGGAGATGTTCGATTCCATCACCAGGTCGGATAACTTAGCTATTGATATGACCGTCCCCACTGAGCCTAAGTCACTAGGGGAGTATATTGAGTCGTGGCGGATGAAGCTATAGGATCACGCCTACACGGGGGTATTCAAAGGCGCCGATGCCTTCAAGAAGTCGGACACCTTTAAGGAGTATAGAGGATCCGACCTCACTGTAAAGCGTATGATTTACAAGTATTTATACCTAATCTTCACCTTTGATCAAAAATATATATGTGAAAAATGTTTTAGCTGAACTTTAAATTGTTTAGTTGTGTTTACCTCTTTCTCGCAACCTGGTTGTTTTGGTATCGAGAGAGATGATTTGGTTCGGCAGGGCTGAACAATTTTCATTCCTTGATACCAGACCATGCAAGGGGTTGTTCATCCATATGTGGTCTCGGTGCCGAGAGAGAGTAACTGAGTAAGTTCGATATTCTGTATGCATGGTTTTCTAGTCCCTAATCCAGAACCACCTCACTATTGAAGATGGCACTGATTGTAATAGAGTCACAGTAATAGGCTTTTATTAACTGAATGGCTATTTTGTATGGTTATATTGACGTATGCCTTATTTATTTTTGTCACTAAAATCTCTCTTATTGTCAATAAGTATTTCAAGTTTGAGTTATACGGGAAAAAAGCTGTTAAGACTTAAGAAGGAAGACTTACCGCCTTTTCTGACGACTTGGTTGGACCGATCCTCTCAAGATTGTATGTTCTCCCCAACACAGTTGCAAAAGTGGACCAGTGCTCATCTACAGGCGTGTCCTTGGTACCTCGAGTGCAACTTTGGCATCACTCCACCCGAGGAGGAGTCTCTTTTTCAAGCAATGAAAGATTCAGTGGTAGCAGATGCTGAGTTCGATGAATTTGCTGGATTGGATCCCGAAGCCCGTGCCAAGGCCGTGAAGAGGCGAGAGTTATCTGACAAGAAGAAGGTGGATAAATTAGAGGAAGCCACAAGAAAGTCCGAGCAAAGCAAGAGGAAGAGACTGGTATTGCAGAGTGAGAAAGACCAGGAGAAAGAGAAGAAAAAGCGTCGCTCAAGGAAAGAGGAGACTCCATTGCCTGAACCAGCTACAAGTGCAGCTGATGGAAACATTACTTCATCCGGGTTTTCCCTCACGCAGGAGCATCTGGTGCATGGATTGACGCCTACTCATCAAAATCTTCAACCTGTGCCTGACATCGACGAGTGCGTGCTGAACTTGGCGCTAGGTAGTCTTGACCTAGGCTCACCGGCTTATGCTGCTGTTCTATCATTTTTGGCAATGGTAAGTGTGATGGGTGATTTCCCTAGTCTTCCTCTTTCTTACATATATCCTTGTGTATGGGTGGTGCACAATTCATTTAAATCAAATAAAAAATGAGTATGTCCCAAACTGTCACTTGAATTGTTGCCAACTGCATTGTGTTTTAATTTCATTTCATGTCTATTTCGCCTTGCAGCATTCCGGTGACAGAACCTGCTCCTTCAATGGAGTCAGTGGAACTACCAAGGCAGTGGACTTGATGATTGTGGATGTACCGGAAGGGCTCCATATTCCTACCATTTCCTGCCCACCTGCTCCCATTCCGAAGTGGAATGAGTTCAAGGACGACTATCTGCTTCTGGTCTTTGACTTTGTGCAGGAGTATCTCCACGACAATGGCGGCCTCCTATTGATGTACCCTGCCCCCTCTCCTCCACACAGAAGTCACATTTTGTGATGTTCACGGGAATACAACTTCCGCATTCTTGAAACTTATTTTGGCATGAATCATCTTCATTTGACTTCACCAACCGACCCTACAAAGACGGTAAATTTCCATGATGTTCATTGAAAGGTTACTGTTTCAGTTTGCACCATCTCTCTTCACTCACATTGTTTCTCTGTTGCAGACTATGAAGTTTGCCATCTCTCTTCTCGTGAAGGAGTCGGGTCCGAAGACGCTTGGGGACTTTCCATTCCAATTTGTTCCGTCCCACGATGCTGTGGGTGTGAACGTTGCTAGGGATGACATTTTGCAGAACTTCTGCAACAAGGAGGACATCACCATGAATGGCAACATTCCATGGCGTGGTCCCCGTGAGAAAGCGAGACAGTTCATGCAGATGTTTGTGGAGGCATGTTCTGCACCAGGGGACATGGTTGTCGACTGCACAGCGGGAACAGGTTTGACTCTATCCTAAATCGGATTTGCCTCATCCAATTTGTATAGGGTCCAACCTCGTTTTAACATCTTTGCCTAACGTGTTAACTGGTGCATAGGTGCAACCATTCAAGCATGTCGCGCTACACGCCGCCATGTTCTGGCATTTGAGGAAGATAAGGACATCTTTGATGCCTTCATTGCTCCAATTCTTCGACCACCTGTGGTTGGTCAAGCACAGCCAGACTCCTCGACGCTAGTTCTCGGTGAATTAGACGATGAAGAAGTAGTGGTCCAGCATGTCGTCAAAACATCACGATTCAGTAAGTAAGTCATCCATTGAACTCTTCCATTTAGCCACAATGCATCAGTTGTTTTTTTAAACATCTAATATATGGATTACCGTGTTCTGTAGGTAGGGCCAAGATTTGAGGTTCTCGAAGGCAGTTCCTTTTTTTGCAAATCCTCGATTTTTTCCGAGTCCACCTAAACCGTTTCATCTCCCTGTGTATGCTAAGGCTCTTTCCCAGGATTTCATTGCCCTAAACCCTCAGCCATCTTCTAGGGCCCATTTGGTAGATTCCCGTGTTCTACAGTTTGTAGATTTGATTGCAGAAGAGTCAAATTCACATACTTCGGATAGCGAGGGTAGTTCCATGTCAGCCTTTTAGTTCATGAGCTTCTTTGAGGATGCTGTACATTCGAATCGGATATAGTTGATTTGTGGCCAAAGTTGCTCTCTTATTTTACAGTAATTGTATGCATTTCACTTCTTATTTGAACGGCGATGCTTCCAAAATTGATGGTGTGTTATATTCTGAGGCTTCTATAATTTTATCAATTCAATTATCATATCCCACAAAACAACTGATGCATTGTGTATCTTTAATTCTTTGGATCCCTATCCACCTTTTGTGATAGGTAGGGCAAGACAAGGAACTCCCTATCAAATCCACGGTCATAGAAGAAGTTACGTATACAGCCATGGGTGTACTCTAAATCCTATCCTACAACTGGTTTAAACGATTTTTGATTCCATAACCAAACCTTCTCTCTGTAATTTTGTCCACTTGGTTTTATTCTTTTGTCCTTATTTTCCATCCAAATTTTCCTGCCATTAACTTTCATCCACTCTGGCATACTTTCATCCATCTGATGTTTTCTAAACCCTTAATAATATTTCATCCATTTCACCAAGTCATTTTCGTTAGTTCTCTTGAACAACTCATCAGTTTCATGAGTTCTTCTGAAAAGTTCATCCTTTTCTTCACTTTTTTCCATCTATTTTTTCATCTATTTTTTCATCCATTTTTCATTTACTTTTTCATCCACTTTTCCATTCACTTTTTCATCTACTTTCATCTATTTCTTTAGCTTTTTTTCATCTCACAAATTCACACTTTTAAAATTCTGTACTCTACGCTCACCAATTCCCACTTCCCGCTCACCGCTCGCCGCTCTACGCTCACATACCAGCATTCCCCGATGTCTTCCAGAGTTGTCTCTTTCTTCTTGTCTGAAGTAATACTCCTCGCAATGGCCCTCCTCCTCTTTTGGTCACTGAGGTCAGCGAACTCTGCAACCTCCAAGTCAATCACTCCAATTCCATCAAGTGACTTCCGAAGGTCTGCCTCCAGAGGATGAGTGAATGTCACGTGACAATCCAAATACCACCCTCCTCCTGTCAGATGAGCTGTCGTAAACGTCCGAAGCTGGCTTTGGGTGTACATGCACTCTTCAGAACTGCGGTCCAGCCAAGTAGACAAGAACGGAGGAAGATCCTCCCGAGCGATTGCGGCCTTAACTAGAAGCTCATGCTTCAGGTAACTGCAATAAACACAAACAGAGACAGAACATTAGGCATGCCGAACAAATAGTCATTCTCATTCACATTTTAATACTGCTACATAAGCATGAGATGAAGAATACAGTTGGAACTCAACCTACACTAAATTATAAAGGATTATAATATCCAGTCATCCCTCTATATATTTTCGACTTCATGTAATTAACAAATACGTATGTGGATACTATATTAGCGAATAGTCACATGTACCTAGAACATATTGCTAGTGTGACACTCGCATTGATCAAAGTAAGAGGAAAATGTAGGCTGTGAAAGACATACCGGAAAATAACTCGTTGAATAGCAAGCTTTGATCCGTCATAACTCGAAAAGGAGTCTGACTTCTTCAATGCATTTGCTCCCTTCATCACGGGACCAAACCCGTGATCCCAAATTTTCCTCCTCCACTCTTCAATGTACTCGGCGAGTGTCTCTGGCTCAAGCGGGGTTGCCATGTTGACCTGGAGGTTGTCTTTCTTGGCAATATTTTCGAAATACTCCGACGCACCATTCTCAATCTGTGGCATCAACAATAAATAAGTTCCATTTGAGTGCCTTGGAAGTAAATAAATACTGAAAATGGAAAACCAAATCAATTAAAAAATCAAACCAGATATGCTAATAGTTTAATAAAAACTCATAAATGAACTTACCCCCGCCCACCAGACAAACTTGTTGAGGAATGGCAACAGTTTCTCCTCTGAAACAGGCTTTGCTGGGAACCGTCTCGCATCTCGAGAGGGCATGGAGGAATTCCACCACTTCAGAAGTTTCAACTTCTGTGCTGCCATTGTATTGCAAGTTGCAATCATCTGTAGCTTCTCCAGGGTCATTTTGGGGACTTCATTTGTGGTCCACTGCTTCTCAATTTACAAAATCGAAACTTCTCAAGTGAAAAACCGAACATAAAATCCAATTACAAGAACTGTTAACATTGATGGTTTGCAATTACTTCTCACCTCCTCTAGAAATCCGGGACCATGAGTTGGGTTTGCAACCGCAATCAGCTTCCCCATTTTCACCTGCAACTTTGAGGCTCTCTCCTTCGCTCCCAATCTCATGGCATTTGCAACTCCCTCTACCAATTTCTCCTCAATCGGTGTGCCCTCGTTGTATTTTCGCACTGCTGCATCCGATGCCTATGCAATCTCTTGCTGCAAATAAATGTTATCAACAACCATTTCAACAAACAAAGGCTACTATCGTAAAGAAGTTCAAGGTGGAAGTACTCAATATTAGATCCCAGACCATCAGAGAAGCTCACCCGGAATAGAAATGTCGTAAACACTTCCACGGGCATAGAATACCACGTCTTCCTCCCCGCGGCCTGGACAACACACCATTGCCTCTCCGAAGGCCTTAACATCTCCTTAAATTGCTCCAAGGAGAGAAGACCGTACTTCTGCACGCGGTGAAGAGTGTGCACAAGATTGGACTTCACGTGAGAGTCCTCTGTTGATCTGAAATGGAATGTAAAAGTTTAGTGACGTGAATCATGTACGTAATAACACATACTCCTAAATAATAGGTCAATAGAGGATATATATACAACATAAGAAGCAATAATGCTTACTTGTTCACATCATGCATCACCTGCATGACCAATTCGATTCTCCCCTTCGTATCCAAGATAATACTGTCAACTGCAAAGTGAAATAGCGGATTCGCCGTATGTAGCCTGGAAATGTGATTCATCCAAGCTTGAAGGCGATGATTCCCATCGCAGACGAAGAACTTCAAGTTCTTCATGAACAGAAGCTTTGGAACCGACTCAAGATATTTCTTGAAATCCAGGTTCGCTTTCTTCCACCATGTATCCCATCCGTTCATCTCCTCCTCCGTGAAGTCCGAGCTCTCACCAGCCTCATTGATTATGGACACGTAGAACACCGCTGCGCCTTCTCGGTACCCAAAGATGAACTCCTGTTCTAGTTTGACAAGGTCAGATGCAAGCGTTGGCCTCACCATTGGCATGGACACAAGTCTGCATAGTGGAATGCGCAGTCGGGAGAGTTTCTCTGGCTTCATCCTCAAACTCGCAATGGTGGACACCGAGTCCACCTTCTGCCATCTCCGAAGCTCATCCTCAAGCAATTCTTTGGCCTCCTCGTCATCATCCACAACATCCATAGCCAAATCCTCACCATCTTCACCTCCAATCTCTGGCTGTGTCAAATCATCAGTAGGTGGTGTCACCGTATGTCTCTCAGCCTGGGTCCGACTAATAGGTGACTCCTCCATCTGCGAAATAATGGACGTCCACGAAAATCATAAAGTCAGACAATTCATAATGAAATGCATAGAATATGTTGTGCTAGTCCATGTATGAAATATGACAGATGTCAATGAAACACAGATAAAAAATCAAAACGTACAAGTGATATCAATAATAAATTATATGAATTCCACCTAAATGGAATCAACATCAACATCAACATCATCATCTGAGTCAGAACTCAGGTGAATAATAACCACATTGTGCTTGCCCAAATTGTGACTGCAAGCACAGTCACAAAACTCCTGAAAAGGAGGACTAGAAATTGAGATTGAAGAGTGACATCTAGAGCTATATTCTGTGCCGGAGCTCCCAGGGGAGGACACGGGATTCCTCTTCCGGGTCCTCTCTCCACTAACATGGCTTTCATGTGGCTGCTCCACATAGTCACAGGCACGGTCACACGCATCCAAGATGTCATCGAGGCTTACCAAGTCCAAATTCTCATTTGCAATGGACTCCTCTGGCACCTCAATGCTAGCACCCATCGGAGTCAATGGTAAGGATGGTCCCGCCATGTCAAGGGCCATCACACTCAAAGTCTCAGCATCGGATAAAGATCCTTGACCTCTGGGACCTTCATTTACCTCCATCTAAACAACACACAATGTAAACTGTATCAATAAAACCAAGAAACTAGTAACATGAGAATGCTTATTAAGAGGACACAATAATGATTTAAGATAAATTCAAAATCATAATTAAAACTCTTAGAAATACAATTAGGATTATATTCACGACAAGTGCATATTAGATTAAACATAGATGGACATTTGAAAAGCATACCCCTTTCAGATTTGAAATGTCTACTTCGAGTGCTTTAACGTCCAAGTTCCACGACCCCCGTCGGGTCTGACGGGGGTCATGAGGGTAGCTCACGCTACCCCCAAAATCGGGACGACGAGAGATTCTACATTTCAATTCTTCAAGCAGAATTGCTAACTCTCTTAAAGTGTGCTCACGATTACTTAATTATGGTTGTGCAACTTGGATGATGAAGCACTTCGACCATCACTAAGAAAGGAAGAATAAAAGTAACTCTACACTTTTTGAAGGCCTTCAAGCATACAGTACCTGTCAGTGAACCAAAAAGAGGAGTAGCGTGAGTTACCCCCGTACCCCCCGTCGGACCCGACGAAGGTCTTGGGGGTAGCTTATGCTACCCTTCTTTTTTGTTCACAGACACGTACTACATGCTCTAATGGCCAAGTGAATAGTAAACAGATGGATTTCACAAGATGCAGCGATGCGGATTTACCAAAAAACGATGTGTTGAGATTGTCAGCTGTGTTTCCCTCACAGAGATTAAATCTCTATGGTGAGCTATCCAATACGGGTGTTGCTCAACACCCGAGACAAGCATGGTCATTTTAATGTAATGTGATAACAAATGCGTATTAACTCTATCTAGTGAGTGGGGATTGTGCAAGGGTTATGGCCCAATTGGATCAAACCCAGTGAGATACCTCGTAGGATTATAAGAAACAGCCTTGCAGAAGGCAGTCCCTCTCCGTGAACCAGAAAGAGGGGTAGCGTGAGCTACCCCGCAGACCCCCGTCGGGTCCGAAGGGGGTCTGGGGGGTAGCTCACGCTACCCTTCTTTCTGGTTCACGGAGAGGGACCGACTTGTGCAACCAACAATCTGTCCCACTGTGTCACGGAAGCAGAATCTGCCTTGACAGCCACAAGGGGTCCCGAGAGACAAAAGCTCTATCCCGCTGTTGTCTTGGACACAGCGACTGCCATGACAGTGCCACTCAATTAGTTTCAAGAAAATTCTGTCCCGCTGCTGTCATGGAAGCAGAAACTGCCTTGACAGCCTCCAGCCATCCCGAGAGAGAAGAATTTTGTCCCGCTGCCGTCATGGACACAGCCACTGCCTAGACACGACCACTCAATTGGTCTCGAGAAAACAAAATTCTTCCCCGCTACTGTCATGGACACAGCCACTGCCTAGACACGACTACTCAATTGGTTTCGAGAAAACAAAAATCTGTCCCGCTGCTGTCATGGACACAACCACTGCCTAGACATGACCATTCAATTGGTTTCGGGAAAACAACATTCTTTCCGGCTTTGTCACGGAAGCAGAAACTGCCTTGACAACCTGAAGCCATCCCGAGAAACAAAATTCAATCCCGCTGCTGTCTTGGTCACAGCAACCGCCATGACAGTACCACTCAATTGGTTTCGAGAAAACAAAATTCTGACCCGCTACTGCCATGGTCACGGCCACTAGCTAGACCCGACCACTCAATTGGTTTCAAGAAAACAAAATTCTGACCCGCTGCTGCCATGGTCACGGTCACTAGCTAGACCCAACCACTCAATTGGTTTCGAGAAAACAAAATTATGTCCCGCTTCTGTCATGGACACAGCCACTGCCTTGACAGCCTCCAGCCATCCCGAGAGAGAAGAATTATATCCCGCTGCTATCATAGACACAGCCATTGCCCAAACACGACCACTCAATTGGTTTTGAGAGAACAAAAATCTAGTCCTCTTTGTCACGGAAGCAGAACTGCCTTGACAACCGAAGCCATCCCGAGAAAAAAAATTCAGTCCCGCTGTGGCGGTCACCCTCCCCGTACCGAAAACGGGGGTAGCGCGAGCTACCCCGAGGACCTCCGTCGGGTCCGACAGGGGTCCTGGGGGTAGCTTGCGCTACCCCTGTTTTCGGTACGGGGAGGGTGACAGGCCGCTGCGGGACTGAATTTTTTTTTTCGCGAGACCGATGAACATATTGAATGGGAGAGTGGCCATGAACACACGCCGATGACCATGTTGAAACAAGTAAATGGATTTCCGTTTGGACTTACCTGCTCTTGAGTGGCTGATGTCGGATGGCGCCGCGATGGGGTGAGGATCTCCCCCGGCGGGCTGGTCGCGTCTTGAACTCAGCTCCGGAGTTTCCTCATCGTCGTGATTTTGTGGTTTTGCTGCACAATCAGGGCGATTCGGTTACGAAATTTTGTAAGCCAGAAACCCTAAACCATGCAACGACTGGGTCTGGATTTAGAGACCGACTACAAGAAAACCTAAACTCTAAACCGACGGAGAAAACCGACGTAGACCACGCGGACGCAGACGCGGACCACGCGGAGAAACAGCCCTTTCGGTGGCGGATACCCTCACCGCGTTGGTCACCAGTTCTCTCAATGACCGAAACCCTCGCTAGTGCCGAAATGGAAGCAAGACACAGCCCTTTCGGTGGCGGATTCAATCACCGCGCAAGTCACCAGTTCTCTCAATGACCGAAACCCTCAACCAATGCCAAAATGGAAGAGAGACACAGCCCTTTTGGTGGCGATTCACGCACCGCGCTGTCACCAGTTCTCTCAATGACCGAACCCCCGAGCCAATGCCGGAATGGAAGCAAGACACAGCCCTTTCAGTGGCTGATTCACTCACCGCGCTCATCACCAGTTCTCTCTATGATCGAACCCCCAAGCCAATGCCGGAATGGAAGCAAGACACAGCCCTTTCGGTGGCCGATTCACTCACTACGCTCGTCACCAGTTCTCCCAATGACCAAAACCCTCGCCCATTGCCGAAATGGAAGAGAGACACAGCTTTTTCGGGAGCCGATTCGCTGACCGCTAAACTCACTAGTTCGCAAGATGACCGGAACCCTCACCCAGTGCCGAAATGGAAGAGAGTGCAACGGGAACATCGGTGGGTAGTTTCGTTTCGCAAGTGTCTCCGCTCAGTTTGGGGAAACCGCCGAGTTCAGCAGATATCACCACCTTTCTCATCAGCCGAGTGAATGGCCGGTACTCACGAGAAGTCACAATAAAATTTCGAAATTCCCAGTGCTAAAAATGGCGGCTAAACCAACAGTCATGACTTTAGTACTGAATCTGGACTTCCTCGGGCATGCAGTAACATACATTTGCCTTGGATTTACCTCATTACTCGTTTCATTAGGTGATTTGTAAAATTGCAAGTGGACTGCCCTCTAGAATGATTTAGAAGATCAGCAAAATGATGAAGAATGACCTTTGTTAACTGAAGCTGCCAACCGCCCTGTTCTGCTTTCCACGTTACATTGAAATGATATTTAGGCTTTCCATGCATGAGAACAAATTGTACTTGAAAATGCTAACCTGTACAACTCCCTCATCTTCTGAGTGATGTTGAATGCTTGTGATATCCTCCGATATTCCTTGCCCAATATCATGCATCTGAGTTCCAACGGCCTCCTCTGGGCCCGTATCACCTCCTCCACAGGGAAGGGCTTTCTTCAAGTTCCCGTCTGAATGCTGACTCGCTTTAAACACTACTCTCTTGGGTCGAGTCATCCTAGATCTCCTAAGAGCTTTGGAAGACGAGAAATACAGAGATATACGCCTCATACGATGCTTGGGACACTTTGAAGCATTACAAAGAGAGATGTGGTTGCCTGAGTGCATGTGGTCAAACCTTACCTCTCCCTAACTCTCACTTGGCAAAGCAAACGGTACACAACTAGAATGGCACTAAGACTGCGATCTCGGTAAGTGCATATGACTTTTGTGCTCTTTGAAAGCCTTCTGTACATAGGCACAGACGGCACAGACCAGAGTAGGCTCACTCTTGTAGCTCTCTTTTGAATTTGAAAAGAGTGACAGCTATCAATTTCAGTCATGAATGTGCCGTCAAATTTGAATAGAGTTCACCAACATCTTCATTAGCAAATTCTGAATTAACTTTTCCTGTCAATCGTAGTGTAATAATGAAGTGTCCGGAATATGGAGGAGGTGCGGAATTATTAAACGTGCCCCTATATTCACTATGCACTAATTTAATTGCCAGATGACGGCGTTAAATTTGTGATTGACACGTAGTGTGACAGCTTTCCTATAAGTGATTAGTAAATATTCCACTATTTGCTTCCATCGTGCAAGGTTCTTTCTATTTTGCCGGTAGGGGAATCCTCTAGGCTACTCTGATTCACAATAGTTCTTTGCTTATCATTTTCCATTAAGGGGAGACTTTGTTTGCTTCCATTCCTCTCTTTGTACATACTCTGCACTATGGCTTGCATTCGAGTGGATGGCCACGAAGTTCCCCTTGTTTTCCCAGTGGATGACGGAGGACATGCTCGTGTCATGAGTCACCTACTTCACGTCCGTTTTAGATTTCTGGAAACTTCCATCTATGTTGAAGAAGAGAGGAAGTCAGATTCAGGTGAATTACAGCAGTCTGTTCCTGTCGTGAGGTCAGCAGAATGTGATTGTTGGTACCTTGCTTCTGGAAACTACAGAGCGTATGGCCTTCCTCTATCTTTACTAGCTGCTTCAACTGAGATTAGAAGTCGTCAGTCAGATTCGTCGACAGTGGATATGCCATATGTCACCCATTCTATTTCACCTGGTCCTCACTCCTCAGCCGGATTTAATTTTGAGATTTTCAGAAGGTGCTCTTCTACGTAAAGTTAAGGTTGAGAAACTTGATACTATCATAGAGTTGTCTAGTGAATCAGAAGGAGAGTCACCTGACTTAACGCTTCGGAAGCAAACATGCTCTATCCAAACTACATCGGAAGATGTTGAGCTTTCAAAGTCAGTGTCTGTCACCCCGTCAAATTGTCCAGCGCAGTCACTAGTGACTCGCCCTCCATTTCATCCAAATGTAGTCGACCGTGTGAGCATAATGGAGTGCTTGAGGAGGCTTGCCAGTATGCATCGCTCTAGGAACGAATTGTCGATAATGGATCTAAACACTATAAAGCATCACCGAGTACAATTTCTGCCACTGATATTCAACGGGGATGTCATCTTCGAACTGCCTGCATGTCGCTCATGTCCGTCTTCGGCGGCAGCTAGGAACTTGGAAGGAATGGACAGGCGGTACGATGGACACTCGTGGTATAAGGTATTGACCACGAACATTCACAACTCCAACAATCTGAGGTTCCGTAAGTCTTATTGCACAAGTCATCTTGTCTGAGAGAATCCTGATTGTGATTATTTGAAGAGGTCTTCTAAACGCAATGAGACAGAGTGGAGCGGTTATACAACTTTCCCATTTGCAGTTAGGAGCGCTTCACCTAAAGATTGCACTCTAGTTTGCAAGGTCTGCAAGATTGCACCTTCATGTCTGGACACCTGCACTGGTAGGATGTACTACTACTATAGTGACAACCCAAAAATGAGTAGAGCTGCAGTTCACTTTGGAGATCATGCTCATCTTGTTGCAAAGGGCATGTACAGAGATTCCACAGAGGAAATATGTGGACTTATTGCAGAGCAAGTAACCAAGACGCCAAAGGCAACCAACTCTGCAATTGCTCTGTCTGCAAGCAAAGAGTTCCTGACCAGCTATCTCTTTCACAACGGAGAGGGAGACAAGGAGATGTTGAAGGGGGAGGAGTTGGAGGAAGTCATGGACCGTTTCCAGTACTTGAGCAGTCCTAATATACGGAACGTCATATCTTCATTTTGATCAAACAACTGAGAAGGGGTCATCGACAACATAATGACGATGAAAAAAGAGTCAAAGTTTGAGTTCATACATGACAGCGTCTTCCCTGGCCAAGGGAAGGAGAAGGTGTAAATTTTCAAGATGCTCATTGAAGGACCGGGAAGTGGAATGGACCTGGTGAGACGCATGCAATCCGGAAGGAATCTTCAGAATGCGTGGATGATGTTCGACCATGTGAAGCGCGAGAAGGAATGGACCACGATGGCGTGCCACGTGTACGACCCGCAGTACAAGAAGGTGATGACCATATCAACGTGCGATATGCAATCTGAAGATACCAAGATCCAAGTACAATTCTGGAGATGCTTGAACGCGGTCATGTCAAAACACGGAGTAGATCATCCAAATTTCAAGGGATTCATGGCGGATAGCGCCATGGCTAATTGGAATGCGGTCCGCATTGTCTATGGAAGTGGTTCTACAGACAAGAAAATGGAAAATTGGGAGAGGACATGCTTATTGCATTGGAGTACTTCTCTTCTAAAACACACACAGAAGTACATCAAGGAAGCATTCCATCAGTAGCATAGTACATTATGCAAACAATACAAAGATGCAAAGACTCTCGACGAGGCGGAGACACGTTACCTTGCTATTTGGTCGTGGTGGTTATCATCAGGAGCTGCCACAGAAGATGCGCTTCATCACTTAGACCACTGGCTTGCATTTTGGCATTTCAGGTATCGCCAGTGGGGGGGCTTCATGCAAATGGTAAGATCATGTTCAATTCGAATTTCCTACATTTCCTTTTGTCTACTTCTGTTCAAATAGACAGAAATGTTTTGTAAAATTTGTTTTGATGGTCTACATGATTTGGTTCAATGAAAAGATTTGTGAGTTACCATGACTTATGCAAATTTGTGGGATTATTACATAAGGTATTCTATGACCGTATGACATTCATTTTGTGGATGAATTATTAGGATTTGAATTTGGAAGAGATGGCGGACATGCTGTCATGCAATTTGTCAGAGACAGTTCATAACAAGTGGCTTCAAATGTCTGGAAATAGAGGAAACAATTTGTTTGACGTCACCTGCGATGATAGTATCCGTACGTGGATGCAAATGAAAAACTACCGTGCTTACTTAAAAGGCCATGCAAGTGGATCAGGTCCATCAAAAGGGGAGTTGAAGTTGAGAACTGCAAGACGAAGCGGAGACCCCCAAAAAATGGCAGAAGCACTGAACACATTACCTGGAGCCGAGGGAGTTGGATCCCGAATACCACATTTGGAAGGAGAAGAAATATTTGGAAGTACGAAGAGGAAGTTGGACGTCCCCATTGGAGATGAAGGAGACTCACATCGTCCGGACAAGGTCAATTTTTCTCAACCTTGTGTTTGAACAAGGTCCACTACGGTTTCAGTAGAGTCTTCCGAGGACAAAAGAAAACAGCCTGAGGTACAGCCATCACGACATGTTACGGTTGCATTTGAAAGTGACTGCGACACATCAAAGTGGCACATTGCCAGAATCAGCCACAAATCTAACGCAAAATGTCAAGCGCAACAACGTGGATCAAATCTGAAGTGCACTGCCAAAATTGCTAGAGGACGAAAGGGAACCCCAGCTCCCACGTATCGTGGAAGAAAGGAAGATTACGGGAGTAAGCGGGTGGTAGTCGCGGATTTCTGGTTCTGTGGGAATGACATTGAACGATGTGTCAAAGGAAACAAGCGAAAGTGGGTTCTTGATTGGCCCGAGGTGCCCGAGGTATGGCCTGTCTTGACAGGTACAAACCTAAGTCGGGAGGAGACTTTGTTGTTGCAGCACGCGGGATTCGGTCTGCAAGAGCGACCTACATTGTCACCGTGTCGTCTCTTTAAAATGTCAAAGATATTCGAGAGTGTTCTATATGACCAGACGCCGCCAGATAATGCAGATGTATATCCAACGGTGAGGAACAACCGATCCATACGCCGACTTCCAAATGCACCAACTCCAGAACATCGCAACAAGTGGGAGAGTGCTGGGAACGTGAAAGGACAAATACTAGAAGTGACCTTGCTTCCTTTTCCGGGCTTAGGTGCGATAGTGTCGCTTAAAACGGGGGCTGAGCATAAAAGATGTGTCTATCGAGTTACAGTGGGTATGTTCCCCACCTGTACATGTCCAGACTTTGCGAATATGGTTGTGTCAGCTATTGGAGGTCGTCAGCAATATGTCAATTGCAAACACTTGTACTACCTATACAAGTACTTCTGCAAAATGGACATCCACGATGACAAATTCATTCATGCACCAAGTTATAGCTTCAACGAATTGAAGCTTCTTCTACTTCGAGCAGAGATCATCACCGTTCCAGAGTAGAGATGTGCACATTTTTCTATGTACTTAATTTGTATGGTATTAATTTTACATTATATACGATTGAAATGATTTGAAGCA
Source organism: Antitrichia curtipendula (assembly GCA_951230915.1). Taxonomy (NCBI): domain Eukaryota; kingdom Viridiplantae; phylum Streptophyta; class Bryopsida; order Hypnales; family Leucodontaceae; genus Antitrichia; species Antitrichia curtipendula. The sequence continues at coordinate 22,211,009 of OX579641.1, read as the reverse complement.
TTCGGAATTTAAAAAATTTATATTTTCATGACATATGGGAGTATGCCTTATTAGCCAAATGTTTTGAATGAAGAAGGTACCTAAACCCTTGAAGTACATTTGCGACTTGTCATGCACAAATATACTTTCATTACCATTTCGGTTTCCCATTTTTTTCCCTGTTTCCTACTTTTTTAATCTTTAATTTTTTCATTTTTCATTTTTTTCCATTTTTTTCCAATTTTTTTTGCCATTTTTTTTTCATTTTTTTTTCATTTTCTTTTCCATTTTTTTTCCATTTTTTTCTCTTCTTTTGGGGGGTGGAGGGACACCTATACTGCATTTTATTTTTTTCGACCAGTAGTCATTCCTTCCCCTTGGAATACATTGAAGAGTGCTCTATGAGACTTCTATGTGACTGTGCGTATTCCAAATCCAATGAGGCCCCAAATTCAGCTATTGGGCAAAGTCTCTATGATAAGTCTCGTATTAAGTGTTCATCCACAACAACTAAAGTGGAGGCCACGTAATACTCACCTTTGCTACTGTGATGATTACCTCAATTTAGGTTTGTTCTGTTCCATAAAATTTAGTAATTCAGTATTCAGCACAATTGTAGTGCGTGAACTTAGTGGTGAACTGCAGAGTGAAGTTCAAGTTTTATACACATTCAAATTTTACTTTTGTCACCCTAAACCTTTTGAAATAAATTGCCTGCACGGTTATAGGTGCCGCGGTCATAGGTCCTGAATTTTACTATAAATAGTAAAATTTCCACTTTTTAAAGTAAAAAAATTTGGAAAGAAAAATTGGGCCTCAAAAAATAAAATATTTTTTGGGGGGGGCTCTAGGCTCACAAGCTCCACGGTCGCAGCTCACAAGCTCGCCGCTCCACGCTCACACGCTAGCGTCGTTGTCTTTTGACAATGTGATTTTGTCAAGATTTTAAGCCCCATAATTCAAATTCTACTTTGCAAGAAGATCTAAGGACTTTAGACCTGAATATAGCCTTAGTTAGAAAGAAGTATTCAAATTTTCATAGCAAAGTAATGCTCCGCTCTACCTTCCCAAATAGGAGGTCAAAACTAAACAAAAATATAACACCTAAATCAAGCATTGGATCTTTGTAAAAATTAGATTCCCAAGAAGGTCATTTGATTTTGTTTTCTAAATATATGAGAGAAGAAAACCAAAATTTGATACAATTTGCCTACAATGACTTAGAAATTCAAAAACCATTTTGGATTTAAAAGGACTTTTAACCCTAAAGTTCCTCACTATGTTGTCACCAAAAATGCTCTAAAACTGCCATTTCTACCAGTAGTACAAGCACCAAGGTTTAGAAAAAAATATATTTTTGGACGCATGTAACTGTAGGATCTTGTAGTACGCTGTTTTGAGAAGATGTGAAAATAATTTCATAAATTTCCACCATGTAAATTGCAATATATTAGCATTTGAAGCGGCAAAAACTCCTTTTGGGGGCCTTGCAAAAAACCGGGCAGCTACACTTCACAAGCTCACATTTGTATGAAAAATGTCCAAAGTGGTGGTGCTTCTTTGGATTCATTCTTCAAGTCAAGTTGGTTACATGTTTAAAAAATTTGAGATCATTTGCAATTGTACAACATATAGGAAAAAATAGTTAGTAGAAAGAAGTAGAGAATGATTCAAAATACTAAATTGTTGAGAATTTAGTTATTGAATTGAAAAATGTTAATTCCAATGGTTGCAATGTTGTATGGAGTAATAAACAATCTATATTCTATGATTTTTTATTTATTTTTCAAAAATATTGAAAGTTAAGTAACTTAAAGGACTTCAAATTTTATATTATAGAGTAAATAAATAACTATTGACAAACTAAAACTCCTCATAACTTTCATCTCATTAATCAAAATGAAATGATTCAAATCTTTCCACGTGAATATACCTCTATAAAATCAATTTCAAATTTTTGTTTCTACAAAAAAGTGATTTTTTATGATTTGCCTAGGCTAACCGAGTTGAGAAACAAACTACATATCACCCAATATTTTTTTAAACATGTAGTCAAAAGTTATGAATTTTTTTGGGCCTTAAAGATATTCCTCAACCACATGTTGTGTGAAAATTTTAGAGAAAAATATTAAAAATCCATTTGTAGTGAATTACTTAAAAAAGTTATATTACCAAAAAATACAGTTTGGTCCTTTAGGGGTCAATTAGGGTTAAGCCTAAAATCAATACTTTGAATTTCACAGTTTATTTGTATATAGTCTCCAAAAAATATGCTAAAATACATGAAAATCTTCTTTAACTTCCAAGACATGCTTCCTCAAATAGCATTTTAATGACTAGAACAATGTTCATATGTTTATTTAGATGCTATTTGGTAGACAAATCTTAAAGTTGGGGAACCATAATTTTTTGGATGTACAATGCATTTCTTCTTAACCATTTTAACCAATATATTTCATACTTTGGCAACACACCATGTAGAAACTATAATCTCAATGGAGCCCATTTCAGTATAGATGAAAATCTCCCCATGGATGAGGAGCGACATGTTCTTTTCTATAATTTAGGGTTGTTGAGCATTATGTACATTGGCTTTTTTTAGACTCTTGATTGAACATGATTGACCATGATCCAAACATTCAACATTGAGGTTATGTAGACCTAGTAACATAACCTCAATGTATGCTCAACATTAAAGTATAGGTTCATTATGATAAATAATATCCCATGCCACTATCATGGCTTGACAATCCATGTTAATTCTCATAAAGAAGAGCCCTCTACTTTCACATTAACTACTCGGAATAGTGATATTAGGTTGTCCCATACTAATTTCTCAACATTCTACACTATATAAATATTTATTGTTTTTTTACTAGAATTTATTACTTTTGAATTAAGTATTGTTGTAATTGGGACTCACAAACCTCTAATTGTATAAACAAAAATATCTGTAGAAATATTTGTTGACTTTGAAGGCTTGTAAAGTAATTTTCTTGAAATAAGGCACACTAATTGTTAAGGCAACCTAATGAGAACCCGTGAATAAAAGCATAACAGTTGCATCATGTTACACATTGCAACATCTTATCTTGTATAAACTAGTAGTAGACTTCTTGAGCATTACAATTACCATGTGTGGTACAAAATATACAAATCTCTTTACTTTTTGTCTTCCTTAACCCGTAAAGGATCAAGTGTCCATTCAACGTATGCAAATTCTCAAGTAGGTTCCTACAAAGTCATTTTTAGTTGGATTTTCATGAAAATTGGATACAATGTACAAATATGTACCTCCTTGGTGAAAAACTATTTTTTTCCAATCATGTGCATGAATCAGAAATTATGTTACCTTGAAATTTTTTAGGCAGCTCGGGCAATTTGGAAATCTTTTGGAAATCTTTTGCAAAAAAGCTCATCAACTTTTGAACTTTGGCATACAATTGTCAAAAAAAAGAAAAGATATAGTCGTCACATGACATTCTAAGAGGAGTTGAACTTTGTTAGCTATGTTGGGAAGTTTCAAGAAAAAACATTTTATTCTAACTTCAAGTCCTATTATTTTTCAATTTGTGAAGTCAAAGTTCTTGAAAATTTTCCACATATTCCAAATGTATGTCTCTAACTTTTTACCGTTTGGATTTCAAATAAAATATTTCCTCACTTCACAAGAAATCATCAAAAAATGATTAATGTATTGCCAATTCACTTAACCTCCTTGCATTGCAAGGTGATTTAGAATAAGCTAGACTCCATATTTGCTTCTAAATTTTTTCATGTGTGAACCTCATATCACATACTTATGAGTGATCAAAATTCTCATCTTCATGTAGAGCAAAAACTTTACTCCAAATGGGCCTGAAGTCTGCTGACCTTGTTTTGCAAGAATGAGAAAAAGTGTTTTTTTCTCACTTCAAACATTATGAGCTTTAAACCGCGTGGTCAAATGGGCTGAATAACTAGTATAATAACTTTATTTACTTTTGTATGGTTGGAGTTTCAAAAAAAAGTTTCAATTTTCATTTTTATAACATACCAAAAAACTGCAGTTTTTACAATGTCTCCCTGGAACCACCACCCCCATGCCCCACACGCCCCACACTCCCCACACTCCTTTAGGGTTTAAGAGAGGCCAGAAAGTTTTGTTTTAATTCTATATTTCCACTATTGCCCTGAAATACTTGCTACTGCTGAGTGCCTGTGGGTGGGTTTTTGTTGCTACTTGCGTAAATGTTAAGCAATGAAAAAAGAATAAAAATTTAGGGTACTTCTAGGATGAAACAAACTGAACTTTCGGACAGAGTACTGTACTTCACCATAAAATTGCAACCAAGATTTTGGCCAGGCAGGAAAGTGAAATAACTGACTAAGTTATAAGGGGTATGCTTTCTCCTGTCAACTCAAGTGGTTCAGAATCCAGACGTTTCCCTTTCCATATATTAATATATTCTCATGGGACGGCTGTGCATATTCAAATTTTGCATCCTCATAGAATCTAAAGTCCGAAGGTCTTTTTTCCATCCAAGACCACTCAAAACTGCCATTTCTATTGTAAAGAGCAAAAAAATTTAAATTTTTTTTTTCTGCATATCTAACCATAGAATCCTAAACTAGACTAGTATAAGAATGCATGGAAGAAATTAAAAAAAAACTTTCACAATGTAGATTGCAAAATATTTGCATTTAAAGTGAAGAAAAGATGCTTAGATTGCCGGAAAAACAAGATTGTCCATAAATTTCTCATCATTAGTCCAAATAGAATGATTCAAAGCTTCAGATGTAGACAAAAATGTAATATATGAGAAAAAAAATTAAAAATTAAAAAATTCAATTTTTTGTGATTTTTTGGGGGCTGCCCCTCAAACTACTTTATGGACCTAGGGTTGCGTAACTTTTGCTCCTGGGCATCGATTGAAATAAAAATTATAATCCCATAAGGCTAATCTAGTTTTCTATCTTCAAAAAATAATTCAAAAAATAATGTCAAAAATTGAAATCACACAAGCCTACCCCAAATCCCAAGAGTCCCCTGTAGGGACTTTGGGACTTTAGGGGTTAATAGGTAGTATTTCATTGGGGAGTTCATTTTGCAAAATATTCTCATATTTTGTAGTATTTTTTATACTCACAAACATTTAGTAGCCTTCATGCACAGTGCTCATCATATTGAGCCTATAGTAGAACCACACATTGTCGACTTGGGACCCATCCCCAACCTATAGGGTGTACTATGTTGAACCAAGGTTGCAATAAATATTCAACCAAAGCTTTTAATGTTGTTTTTTTCCTTTTCAAAGTTAAGACTAATCGAGTCATGACACATGTCCTAAAGCAGTGAGTAGAAAATAGTTCTTGAATGATTGGCATTGGAAGACTCTACATGTCAGCTATAGATTTGGACCAATTGATGGCTTCCAAAATTCATAGTAATTTCAATTCAAGGCATAAAATTACAAAAAAAATTGCAATCCCTATAATTTATTTCTTCCTACATGAAAAAAAAATTTACATGCCTTATACTGCTCTAAAACATGCACAAATTGCTTAAGTAGTCGACAATGGGTAGTTCTACTATATCCCTATCCACTTAGCTATTGATGAAGTAATATTCCACACCATCTAAAATGACTACACCTAAAATCACACAAATAATCAATTTAACATGGTTCCCATTATTATATTGGAATTCTTTTTGTGAAATCTTGTTGGTAGTGAAAAGGAGATTTATAGATTCTCTTAGAATACATTTTTTGAAGACCTTATGAATAAACAACGAATTTTCAAAGTGCTGAAAATAGGTGTTCCTAAAAGTAATCATAGACTCTCGTGAACAGTGGAAGTACATTTTAGGCAAGAATTTGTAGTGTGCGATTTTAGGAAACATGCGCTTTTAGTTGTAGTTAGCTTACTGTAGATCCAGGCCACAGTGTGACTACCACTTTTGATTGCATGTTGACAATGCATGTTCCACCAATGTATGTTATGCTGCATTGAAAAATCAGTTGTAAGGCAGCAACTTGCAAATCTGCAATACCAACAAAGTACACACACTTTTGGTAGGTAGAACAGTAACCACACCTGCTAATTGTGACCCTACGTTGAAGAATATATGACGTTATAACATAAAAACGCAAAAGGTGAAGCACCCCATTGCCCACACATACCTGTAAGGTGGGTACACCCAAAACCGTCACTTTTTGCCACTGAGCCTAGTTACTATTATTAGACTGGCCAAATTTTCTTATGTTTTTGTTGGCAGGTTCCAACGCACCAGAGAACATGGCATTTGGATAACGTATGCAAAAGTTATTAAGGAACAAAGTTTGGTTCTAAAATGGTTTCTTTCACATAAGTACAGAATTGATTCTGAAGATGTACACAGAGTAAAGATGGCGGTTTAAGGTCAGTGGCACATTTGAGTGTACCCACCTTAAGTTGATGGAAGGCCAGGACTCCCTGAGGTGCTTTCAAAACATTGTTTAATAAATTGTAAGTGATTACCTGCACATGTTGAGTGAGGGAAGAAGCTTCAGGATTTTTTTTCTTTCTATTGCATGGATTGATGTGCCTTGTCATGGATTTGATTGTGCAACCAGTACAGCGTTCAGGCCCTTTATTTTGTTCCAACAAATTAAATTATTGACATTTTGGTTAGTATGTATGATTATTTTTAACTTAGAAATCATGCATGTTCCCATAACAGGAGTCTACCGTACCCAAATCTGCTGCGACTAGTTTGAGATTCTATTTGCAGTTCCAACCATGTTGGATGGACTGTCTATATAGAACATAACATAGTTTTTATTAATAATCTATGATTGATAGGGCATTTTTAAAGTTTACACTTCTTCCAAAGGGTGTTATCTTTGACAATTTTTTTGACAAAAGTTTTAAAACATATCTAGTTTTCATTCTTGTCAAGACTCTTTTTATGATATTAGAGTGTTTGAAACCAATAATTAACTCATCAATTTTTTCAACATTTTAGTATGTTTTTAGAAGAATGGAAACAAAAGTCATCCTTTTGGAAGGGAGACTAGAAATGTTTTTTAGAGGTAATTACTATTATAGTAGTTTGCAGACTTTTAAAGTGATTGCTCAAAATGGATAGCATCCATAAAATGATTGCTTAGTTTTTAGGAGTTAAAGCCTTTCATAACATTGCTAAATCAAGTTAACATATTTCTAAAGGTAGAAAGAATATGCTTCTCTAGAATACACGAGGTCAAGTTGAATTAAATGGCACAACCAATAGTTAGTTAGTTTGGCAAAGGCATAATCCAACTAATGATTTTTGTGCAGTGGAGGAGCAAAACACTCCTTCCTCTTCCTACATTGGTGAACAATGTTATATTCTTTATTTTTGGTGCTCTATATTTGATTCTATCAAAAATCATTTATTATTCAAAGATAATTTGGTTGGAGGCTCTCTAACTCCATCCCAAAAATCATTTGCTCCAAGCTATCCTATTCTGTCTCAAATATCACCACAATAGAGGTGACTAACTCTGATTAGTGCACAAATCATCACCTTTGAACTACCTAATTCAATGCGGATTTCATTACATCGGAGAGGTATTTGAATCTAGTGCATAATTCATCATCTTCAAGTAGTCTAAAACCAATACATAGATCATTTCTTTGAATTTGTTTTTCTAATAAATCTTTCCTTTTACACCAGTTGTAACAACATAAGATTATTCAACATACATCCACTAATTAATTAATCTATTGAGATGCATGACAATGAAAGCACCTACAACAAAATCACCTTTGATCAATTCTATATACCTTGAGGTGGAGTGAACACAAGAAACTCTTAATTCTACATTGGCAATTGAAAATCATGATTTAAAAAAAGAAAAGAAAAAAAGAGATTTTTTTTTTGAACTCGTACGAATATTCTATGAATTCTTGGTGTTCATTTGCATTATGTATCCAAATCGTTTTCTTCATTCATGTATGTGTCCTACACAATTTGGACTCCCTAACATCTAAATATTCTAAAGATCTACTTGTGGTGCAAGTATGGGAATGGGTACTTATACCTTAGTGTCCATAAACAATATTGTGATCCAATTTTGAACAAATGAGAAACAACCAAAATGAGAAACAAACCGGGCAATGTTATAACCCAGAGGTTGTTTTTTCTTGAAAGCCTTGGAGTTTGGAGACTTTCATGAAGAATGTGACCAAACAGACACACAAGAAGGTACACACAAACATACGCACAAACATTGGGGCAAGTAGGAGAGGAGACAATTCTTGCCCCTCTTCTAGGGAAATTGCTTTGTAAGCTGTGCACATCGAAGCTTGGATTCTACTCATCACATAATCAAGGGGTGGCTGTTTCCAAGACTACTTACTTTGGGGCTGATCAGTGAATCAAATGATTCTTCTGGAAACATACATGGACTGCAGTTTTTGTTGCCCCAATCCTACTGTCAATATTTATATATTATGGACCCACTAGCACACACTGAAAATCATGGCCTTCCAACCAGTACAACATTAAGGTGGGCATTCCCAAAACCGCCCTATTTTGCTACTCTGCCTACTTACTAGTATTACACTGGTCAACCTTTTTTTCAGCTCCTTATTGGCAAGTGAAAGGAGGTTACAACGCAACGATGAATGCAACATTTGGATACCGTATGCAAAAGTTTTTTTTTGGTAGAGGCTCTAAAATCGTTGTCCTATACATATTCAATTTGGAATTTTATTGAGAGTGATGATGGCGGTTTTAGGTCAATCAGTTTTGGAAATACCCACCTTAGCTCGGTCTCCTCCTTGTGTCTCTTTTTGAGCCACATCCTCACACTAGGGCCGGACCAAGGACGAGAAGCACTCCACGGTACTCCGCTTTGTTAGATGAGACCATGCAAAGTGAGATTTTTGTTTTAAAAAGACAAAAAATAGTTATGGCACTTTGCATGGTCTTGACATAAATCCAAGAGAGATTATAGCTAGGCCATGTCTATTTATTATTAGATCTGACATTGTCAACTGCATGATCAATTAAATAGACAAAATCTACGGTTGTGAGTTTTTATCCCTTCATGGTCTCTTAGAAACCCATTAGACCTACCTCATTGAAGAGGTGGTCAAAGAAAAAAGCTTCTAAAAACTAACAAAAGGTTATCTACTTCGGCCATGTAGGATTCCAAATGGACTTCTCATCCACGAAAAATGGCAAAGTGTAAACCCAACTTGGACCACACCTACCTCTCTACCAATCATTGCTTTGATAATTCTAAAGGACCGTTGGTCCAGCATTGGTATAAATCAAACTTAATTTAGGCTAAACATCTTTTTAAAGATACTAGAACTACTTTGCAACATGTTGGGAGTTCTTTACAAATTTGAAAGGCAAGACAATTTTTATTTTTTTATTTTATTGGAGAGGAGATTACACTATTGTAGGTCCTACAAGTTTTCTAGGGAATGGGAATAGATGTAAAAGTTGCAAAATATTTTGGGCCTTTGGGATTGTTGATTTCAAATATGAATTCTAAATTTTCTAAATTTATAATTTGTAGTACATAATTTGTTCTCATAGTTTTTCTTAATTAAAAATTTGGAATAGGCTCGTAAGACTATTATAAGGGAGTCTACTTAGAGGGGACATGAACATAGAAATGGTCCATTTTGACCAATGAGAGCCCTTAGAATTTTTAAAATTTTGGTTTGGTTTAGTTCCAAGTGGAAAGTAACCTTGAAGACATTCTTAATTCTATTTTAAGCACGCCATAGTATTTCAAAATCATCAAAATATTCAAGTTGTTGTGTTGTAGCTCATTGTAATTTTAGGTTGGCAAGCAATTGTTGTGCTTCTCCCAAAAGTTTGGGATCCCCAATCTATTTTCTTAATGTGGTTTTGCCTCAGATGTACATCAAGGGAAGTTCTATTCAATTCTTAGAGCAATGATAATATACCCCCATTATACTTCCAAATGTTTATTTAAAAACTTAGGGAATGCCAAAGGCTGGACCAACAAATGTAATCGAAAGATTGTTCCAGAGAATCTTGAAGGACTGTGAACTTAATCACTACGACAACATTTTCACTAGGTACATGTCCAAAGCAAATTATCATGCTCATTGAAAAAATAACAGTGTCTTTTCAATCAAGGAATGCACTCAATTTTCTTGTAAAATGGAAGGCAATATTTCATGTTTTGTTGCATACCTCTAATAATTGTCAAGTTTAGCATTTCATTAGATGTTTTTCAGCTCCTCTAGAGGAATGTTTCAAACCTGTTCCCAATGTTGGGAACCAGCCACTGTTGTTTAGAATTTAAAAAAATAAAATTTAATTGAAAAATAATAATTAAAAAAAAAAAATTAAATATATATTTTTGATGTGGCAATAGTCTTGCCACATCAAACTGCTGATTTGGGGCTAATTTGGAGTAGTTTCCGCGTTCCCAACAGTGCGGGATCTTGCAGCCCTCTAGAACCTCGAAATCTCATCTAATGATTTGGAGTAAATGAAGTAATGCGCAACCATTATTGATTATTAACCAACCTAAACCACTCCCCCTTGAAGATTGGGATAATCCCTCCTTGGATCCCCAGAAGTGAATTTAATTTATAAAGAATCATTGGGTAGTTGGGAAGTGCCATGTTGGGAGCTCCCACTTTCTAGGGGAGTAAAAGGGACCCCAACGTTGGTTAATAATGTCATGAACATATACTCTACAACATGGGGATCATGTCAAATTCAATTTGAGTAAATTGTACAACTACTTTCTAATTGCTCCCATGTTATTACTAGATGTGTAAATTTTTATTCTTAGATGGGCCTCAATAGCATCACAAGGAAATAGATGTTTGACCAGTCTTCTAAGGATTACAGCATTGACAAAAGCTATATGGCAATGTGAAGAATTTGTTTAATTGAAAGTAAGTCCTTCACAAACAAAGCCTCTTGTGAAGTAGCAACATGTTAAGGAGAGGTTCACTTTAATGAAGTGAATTCTTCATTTGCTATAAAAAAGAAGAAAAACTCCATTTAGGTGTGAATTGAGAATCTATTTGTTGACTTTGTTCAAGACCTCATGTCAATGTTCTTAGCATAGTAGGAGTGACTACAACAAGAAGCTAGGCTACAAGAGGCTTTGTTCCTATAGCATTGGCACGCCTTTTGAGTAAGTTCCTACTCAAACTTCTTCTCATTCATTATAACGTAGCTTTTCTAAATGCAAAACCTCCTCCCTTGGGCAAAACATAAAGCTCCTTTAAACATAAAACTTCTGCTAAGAGAATTTGAAGACCCCTTTTAATTGCCAAAAAGACCAACATTGTATAATTGGTATGACTTGTCGTGTACATTTTATGGTAGTTATCAACTGTAAAATGTATATTACAAGTCATTTGATGTTATACCGGTAAAACAATTAACAAGAATAAACAAAACTAAGACATTTTAATAATAGGAGTCATGAACAGACTTTTTTTTAATGTCTGTTACAGGCGTTGTTACTTTTTCAACACTACTTTATTTCATTTTCATGTGTATCTCCCCCTCCTTTTTTCTAACTTTACACACACTTCTCATAGTTTTCCTTACAATATTGCTCAAGAACGTTATGGGCTCTATAAAAGCAGACTCCGGCTATGTTAGAACATGCAGTGCAGCGAGTGAGTAGTTTGAAGAGAGTGTGTGTCTGCAGGAGCTGCAGCTGAGGAGCTCGAGCTCGCACTGAGTTTCTTTACTCCAGCTGCCATTGTTCCAGTGTTCTGTAAGCTCTGTTCAAATTCTCTAGCTCTGTTCGAATTCTCACCATAGCCACCCCGTTCCTGCTTCCTGAGCGCGTTCAGCATTTTGGCTTCAACTAATTCCTATTTTGTTCACTGCCTTGAGTTTATATTGTTAGTCCGTCGAGTTTGAAGTGATCGCAGTGGCAGCTCCGCTCGTCGTGTACGTGTAGAAGAATCTCTCGTTTTCAAAATTTCAAATTCTCACGTCTCAAGTGTCGTAGAAAAGCTCTCGTTCTTTCACAGTTCCAGCTAAGAATTCGTTCCATCCGTTGATCTGAAAAAAAAAACCCGTCACTCAGCGAGTTTCCGTTTATTGTTCAGTCCACCAGAATTGATCTATTCAATCCGAAAAAAATATTCAGAAAGACTGCGAGAGAGTTCAGTTTTTTAAGTCAATCTTTGAATTCAGTTCATAAGAATTTTTGTCGAAAAAGAAAATTTCCAAAAACACTGCGTCGTTCAATCAGCAAACACTCTTGCATTTCTCTTGTCAAGACTCACAATTTGGCTGGTTTGAGCCTTGAAGTGGTGTCACCTTTTGCTCGGGTGCATGCTGGCTTGGTGCCATCGAGATATATTTGTAGAGAGAGTTTCCATTTGGTGACTTAAAACCCCGTCGAATTCAGTCGTTGAAAGGCTTTGATTCGGAAGTGCAAGTGCGAGAGGAGAGTGGTTGAAGGGGCTTGCAATGGAGCACATTACGCGATTCCGCAACACTGGTGTTGAAGAGTCGTCGCCAGTGCGTAAGTAACAGATGACTCTTGGACGGTCGCTTGTGAAGTTCTTTATATTGTGTACCATACCTATCATAATGGAAAGGAACAATGAAGGAATTATCTAATTCCAAAGCGATCCTGTATGATTAAGAGGTCCTGTGAAATTGACATCTTATCCTGTATTCGAGGTTGTTGCATGTGAGGGTTGACACCGCGCTAACATGCAAGCCGATCCCGAATAATATCTGTCACCGTCACCTGTGCATGCATGTGCATAAGCTGGCATGGTTGCATGAATGAGCCCGCGGTTTCCACGGTCTTGATAATACATGCTGACATGCCACAGTTTGAGTTGAGCCGTGTTTTGTCAGTCATTTGATTTGCGTCGCAGAGGCTGTTGACGATCAGCTTTTCTCGTCTTCTTACAACAGTGGAAAGGACTTAAATAGTTTCGGTCGATCTTAGGAGTTTGAGTTGCAGAAAATATATTGCCTCAGGTGGTTTGTCATGTTTAGGCGGTAGAGGCACTCGATGGCGTTCGCCTTTGCGGTCGACTTACCAGCTTCTAGGGCTTTGCAGTGATCAGTTGTAGGTACCTAATTAAAATGGTGCTGAACACATTCTTTGTTTCTTGGTGTGTGTTTTCCGGTTCGGCCGCATTTGTTCCTCAATGTCGACCGTAAATTTGTTTCTGTCCTGGCTCCAATGGCGATGCACTCTGTTCCAACTCTTTAAGTACCCGTAGAGGAAGAGCTTGCGATTCTGTTATTTCTGTTTGATATTGTTTGTTCTTTCTTTGGCCTTAAACGCGATAGTTCTTGGAATAGCCCTGTCTTAGTGGGAACTCAGATGCACTTTAGGTTTGACGAGGGAGGGTAAACACATTGAATCTCATGTTGTGTTCGTATGTGCATGGTTATCTAACAGAAGTCCCTTCCGCAACACGTCTCGAAATGACTTTGCCGCAGCGTACACAGGAGACTCTCCCAGGCGACCAGGTAATTTGCACACCCTAATGCTCAAGTCACAAGTGAACTACAGTCACCAGATTACGGAGTTTCGTCGAGAGAAAGCATTTCGGCGGCCTCTTTGATCTGCCTTCGAATAAAACTTGAAAGATGGACAAAAGTCGCTGAGAATATTTTGCACTTCGGAAGGGAGGCAGCAAATTCATGCGAAGTGTTTTCTGATTGCAGCTAATCATGAGCAACAACGTCCTGCTCTCATCGCGATACGCATCTGGCTGTCGCCTTGAAACGCAAGCTCCTCGGGGACACATTACGCCTGCCACTTATGCCGGTGCCATACCCGAGAAGCAGGTGGAGAATCTTGTTGCTGGCTTTCTTGGCTCCCTTGAGCGCCCGCCAGCCGTGAAAAGGTAGCGCCATTAATTTTCAAGAACGTGATATTCACTCACTTGATCAGTGATCTCCTCCTTTTCCTACAGCGTCGCCGGCACTATTTTTGTCTCTTTGATATATGTCGCTTACGGTATGTGGCCCGGATCCGATTATGCCATGCAGGCTGGCGGTTATTGCCACTTCGGATTGAGGCATACAATGCTCGAGTAACTTGTAAGCCGAGATGAAAGCACAGAAATCACAGATCTTAGAAATACAGAATTTGCATGATTGCAATTTCTTATGTCCAAGCTATTGGGATCTGCTAAAAACTCTTGTGTGAAATCGCAGGCCTCGGTACCATGTCGTGCATCTTGCCACCGAAATGGCCCCTGTGGCGAAGGTAGGGACACTTAAACTACAGTAATGATTAAATATGCAAAAAGGCTTCAGTGTCAGCCTATGTAGTTAGTCTCTTGCAGTACGTCTGCGACGATGCGAAAACTTTACGAAAAGTATTTTGGTACTTGAACCTTTGAACGATTTGAAGTCACAAGTTGCACATACAATTTTATGCACACTGCTCAAGAGAAACCATCTCATGAGAAGGCTAAATCCACGATCACTCTCTCATCAGGTGGGAGGTTTGGGAGACGTAGTGACCGGACTTGGCCGGGCTCTCCAAAAGAGAGGCCACCGGGTGGAGATCATTATCCCAAAATACTCGACGCTGGATATGAGCTGTGTCAAGAATTTCAAGGTTTGTCTTCCATCCCATTTCCAATCTCTTTCGAGTTCACAAACTTCAAACGTTCTGTCGCGGTTAACAGGGAACTTTGGACGATTCACTGGGCAGTGAATGGCACAAAAAACGGGGTGAAAGGGGGGTGAAAGTTTACTATCTTTAGACAAGTCTAAAGATAGTAAACTTTCACCCCCCTTTCACCCCGTTTTTTGTGCCATTCACTGCCCAGTGAATCGTCCAAAGTTCCCTGTGTTATCAGCGCCGATTCCCTTGGTTCCAAAGTGAGAGAAACTTTCTATGTTCGATGTTTGAACGGAGCTCTCGATTGAAAACTGTGCAGAGACTGAACAAGCATTTTTATTCGTATTTTGAGGGGGCCATGCACAAGAACGTGGTGTGGACTGGCGTCGTGGAGGGTAATCCCTCCCCCGCAATTTTTTCACATTTTTTCTGTGCTGTTCTCTCGGCCATGAGAACAGTTGGTTTTAACAGCCCCATTTTGGTGCAGGTCTTTGGCTGTACTTCATTGACCCGCAACATCCTGCGGAGTTCTTCAATCGCGATTCCGTCTACTGCCAGCCAGACGACTTCAAGCGCTTCACATACTTTGCGCGAGCTTCTCTCGAGTTTCTATTGCAGTTCGGCAAGCGACCAAACATTATTCACTGCCATGACTGGCCTGTCGCTATTGTGGTAAGAAATTGTCTAATTTCTCCTCACCAACCACAGATTTATAATCTCCACTCCAAGGACTATTCAATATTATATCATTACACAAAGGCGAAAGGTCTGATCCCTGTCTCCTTGCCACGCAGGCACCCCTGTACAAGACCCATTACGCTGCCTTGGGTCTGAGCGCGAAGCTTGCTTTCACATGTCACAATTTTGAGCCACAGGGGAAGGACTCGATGGAAGCTCTCGAGTCCTGCGGCATTCAGTTCAAAGCGCCTTTGCACAAGGATGATTTCCAGGACAATATTAAAGCTGACAAAATCAACGTCCTGAAGGTGAGAGAGCCCTGTCTTGTAGCGAAATTGGAATTTGACATGGGTAGGGTCATTGGGGAGGAACGCCAGGACAGGATTGCAGGATAGTTCACAGTTGGCAATGATTATCTGACTCATGGGTGAAATTGTTGTGTCTGCTCAGGGTGGGCTCATACATTCGGACTTCATCACTACAGTATCGCCAACGTATGCAAAAGAGGTTCTCACTCCAGAGGTGAGAAACACCCTCTCCAGATAGACTTGGATAATCATAAAACTGACTTTCTTCCACGTGCAATCCTTAGACTTCATCTTGCCCACCAGAATTCATACGAAACCTTCTCATGGGATGTCCAGGGAGGCGAAGGGTTGCATACGACATTAAGAAATTTGACCAAGAAATTTCATGGAATCGTGAATGGAATCGATGACACGCTGTGGGACCCTGCTACCGATTGCCATCTGGAGTACCACTACAACTCAGACAATATGGAGAATAAAAAAGTGATCAAGAAAAATCTCAAGCGTTGCCTTGGCCTTTCAATGGAAGGCAGTGATGCGGAAAAACCTCTCGTAAGCTTTGAATACGCTTGAATGTCCTTCGTCTCCTATTACGTGACCAGAAAAAATGCAGTGACCATAGCACTGATGACGTTCCATAGATTTCATGATGCGGGCGATGTGGATATGCCCACTGACGAAAGGCAATCAGATAATAACATGCAATTACACACTTTCCACAGGTGTGCTGTGTATCGAGATTAGTACCGCAGAAGGGTGTCTACCTCCTCCGTGCGGCCATCTTCCATACCCTCAACCGTGGTGGCCAATTCATTCTGCAAGGCACCAGCCAGGTTCCTAAGATCAAGGTATGGTTGTGCTGGTCACGTATTTTTAGTGCCCGTGATTCATCCTCTTGGAGCATGATAGTCATCGAAATAATCTTCACATAGATTAAGAATTCTTGAACTTCTTCCATGAGGATGAAGGCACTCGAAACCTCTGCCATTGAATCTTGCAAATTTCCATCAAAACTATCGCCCTTGAAAGCAATTTATTCCAGTAGCCACTTGATCGAGACTGAAGTAGATTTTCATTTGCAGGAGGAGTTTGACGCGCTTGCAGTCCAGTTTGAGAACCATCCTCATGTGCGGCTTGTCCTGAGATGTGAAGAGACCCTCACACACAACATTTTCGCGGGAGCGGATCTGTTTGTGATACCGTCTATCTTCGAGCCTTGCGGTCTGACCCAGGTCAGTTTGAATCCCTCGAACGCCTGGCTGGTAAAACGCTGTTTAGTCTAAGCAGAAATATGTGAGTGCTGTAGTGACTTCGACTTCCTATGGGAAGCAATTGCCCTGTAATATCTGCTTTAAAACTAAGAGCACGACCTAGACAATAGAATCCTCTTTGTCCTGAGCTCCGTTGATCTTTAAGCACAGAACTCCTCAAATGCAGATGTATGCCATGAGGTACGGGACCATACCTGTCGTTCGCAAGACTGGCGGATTGGCTGACAGGTATGTAGTGACAACTCACCGACTCAATCCAGTATGCGTTCGCACACATGACCATAGTTTCCTGTTTCAATTTCTCATAATCTGTTGATTATCCTTTCTAATCACAAAAATGAAGCTTATTGATGTCAATGTCATGTGGACTTTGATGTCAGTGTCTTCGACGTGGATGGAGACATTGTCACTGAGGAGAAGCGAAACGGTTTTACATTCAATGAGCCGACCGAGGAAGTAAGTGATACATACTTCAAGAATCAGTGATCAATATTGAAAAGTTTGTGAAAAGCTCGGAAAGTGATTTTTCTACAAAACATCTAAGTGAAAGAAGTGATACACCCTCCGTAGGTGCTAATTTTTTTGAAATGGGGATCTCGTTGCAGGCATTGGCAAGTGCTTTGGACCGAGCACTTGCTTACTACAATGAGCAGCCGCAATGGTGGGCAGATCTTATGAGCAAGGTCATGGGCATAGATTTGAGCTGGGACGCTGCTCCGATCGACCAGTACATCAAACTGTATGAGCACACCGTTGAAGATGGACATCCTCCTGCTTCCCTCTCATGATTCCTCCCTCTGTTGGTGTGATTTCGGTGCGCTGGCCTAGCTTCTTCATAGAATTGTGTCATGCCACGGCCGACCACGTGTTGCACTTCCAGCTTAGCGTATGAGTAGTTTTTCAGAATATTTATGTAGAGTAACTTCCTGTCAAGCTGCTTCAGCATGTAGCTATTGTTGAGAAACTAGAAAAGCCTCCCAAAAAATTCCATCTCTGTACATTATGATTGCTTGTAATCATAACGATCTCATTTGTAACATCATTAGACCAAAACATTGATACCCGTACGTTCAAAATTATATTTTTAGATTATTTTGTATAATTTTGGTCTCCTGCCTTTCTCAATTCCTTGTTCACATGGTCTAGCAACAAATTAGCATTGAACTCTAGACAACACATAGTTTTCCAAATATGATCACATGAGGTAGGAAGTCATTCCCGTGGCCGTAAGATGTATTGATGGGCAATTTTGTTAAAATGGTGGTATTCTGTTAGTTTGGCAATTTTAACAATTCAGACCATGCACTCTAAAATGGTCTGAAATCTACATCGACCTTAGATTTTTGACATCTACACTAGTCTTAGATATCTGAATCTATAAAAGTCCTAGATTTTTCAAATTGTGCGGTCAAAAATCTATAATAGTCATAGATTTTGAAATCTATACCTATCCTAGATGTCACTTTTATGGTTCAAAGTGGGCACTTTGAAAATGGCACATGGAATATCACCATTTTAATGAAATTGCCCATATTGCTAGTAGTTATCAATGTTAACCTCTAAATGTCCAAGCCTTGTTTAGGTGTTTTAGGAGTTCATTTTTCACATTTTAAAAGATATGCTTTAAGAGATTCAAACAACTCAAAATATATTGTAACCATAAGATTTTGAACTTCAACAATTCTAAATAGAATAGCAAAAATAATTAGAACAATAAGATGAATGGATTTTGAGATATTTTTAATTGAATGTGGAGAGATCCAATTAACTTATCTAAAAAACTGCACCTGCTTGCATTAGTTACTAGAAGGAGAAGGATACTTTCAATAATTGGTGTTGCAAAAAGAATACAAACTTGTAGGACTTATCGGTCTTTACTAAAATCAATGAATTGCCTTTCATATCAGGCATAGGTAATTTTGAATGAATTTGCAACACAATTATTGTACACTAGATGTCAACCAATACATCAAAAAAATTTCAATTGGATATAAATTGATTTATGTATCCAATTGGAAAAAAAATTATCAACATGCTGCCCTTTGCAATGACAACGCTAACCCTCACAGGATGATGATGACAAATTTCTATGGAAATTTTAATTTATTTGAAATTCAACTCTAACATGAAAGTTGACTTCAATATAGTTTTCATTAAAAATGCAAGAGTGATGTATCCAAAGTACTCATGGTGCAAAAATATTATCAAGTATCCAAAATTGCATAAAATAGCTCAATATTTTTTTTTAACTGAATTTTTTAGGTGATTTTTTGAAAAATTGGAAAACTTAGTTAAATTTTTTGCAATTCTAAAGGTAAATCTTAATAAACTAATATTTCAATTAGTAAAACTCCTAAATTCATGATTTTAAAAGAGGATTTCCATTCTTTTTACTAAGTGTTTAGTGCATCATTTGTAAATCAAAAAGTGAGTCAATTCTTTGTTAAGAAAATGGATTGAAAAAAATAATCAAGTTGTTGTGTAATTTTTTTTATCAAATCTAAGTCAAAGTGGGAAATGTGTCTTGTGTACTCTAACATGTTCAATTTGTGCATAGGATTCCCATTTTCCCATTTATAACAAGCATTCAAAGTTTGAAGTGGGTTTATTGCCTGCCCTGGTACTCCACGATGGAAAAAATCAACCAGCAACTACTGTAGCCAACCCTAAACAAGCTTCAACAAAACGGAGTTGATGAACATTCCAGACTTTTGAGAATCTACTTATACGAATGAATATCTCCAAACCGTAGTTGAAATAATCCGCGCCGTTTTTTCATTCAATGATAAGATTCCACTGGCGGGAAACCCGCAACCCGCCGTCTTCTTCCATTGTATGGATCAAGAAATCCTTTGAGATCGCCCGATCCAACATTCTGACTTACATTCTACCGTTATCCGCAAGAATTTCAGTTCTCAGAGAGCTTGCAGACGTGATCGATTGCACATTTTACTTTGTAAGTGCACCCTTCTGCATTTTGAACTCTTTTGTATTTCATTCGATGGCTGTAAATTTCTTCCCAAGTAGTGCAGATTCAAGACTATCGTTGTCTAATCGCCAGATAGTGAAGATCTGGTGCTGTGTGTTTATGAATTGGAGAGCTGGAGCTCAATTGCTCATTATCCTTGCAAATATACCCTTTTCCTTTTGCGTGAGATTTTCCTGTTTGTTCAGGATTCGGAGCCAGCGTCGTCTGAATGGGCCGGCATGTGTAGATTTGTTAGGAATTAGAGCGGTGTTTTGTACTAATCGATATTTCGTTAAAATGGCGGTATTCCAGAAACTTGGCACTTGCACGTTTAGACGTTTAGACCGTGCGGTCTGAAATACCTGTCAAAAAAATGAATGGAAAAATGGCTTATGGAATACCGCCATTTTAACGAAATTTCCCATACTTTCTTTTGTATGAATGAGCATGTAGGACATTGTATCTGTAGAATATGGGTAGGGTATCTAATATAGGATTATTACGGAACTTCCATGTTTGAGTGTCTATTCTGTTCGTGCCAGTGATCCTTGTGAAGAGGTTTTCTTGTTCGGGCTTAGATTACGTGTGCTGTTGATGGTGTTTCAATCTCTTGGTGACTGCTTATGACGCTGATTTGGGTTTGTCTTTTAGACTGCACTCCAATGGCCAGCTTAAACGAAGGTGGAGTGAACGTCTCGAGAGAAGTGGAACCGCCAGTCTTTCCCTCGCCAAGGTTTAAGAATGCTTTGAAGAGGAGTGCGCAGGAACTGCCATCTCCAACGCAAAGGTGAGTAACAAAACTTCTGTTTTATTTCCCTTCGGGTAGAGGATACTAAAATTGTTAGGGATCTGATCCAGGGATCCCCTCTCACCCCTGTTACCAACAATAACTCACCTATGCATAAATTTCGTTGGCTTCTTTTAGCAAGTGCTGTAACCATAACTCTCGGTTTAATGTCTATCTTTGAATGGAAATGGGATTGCGTACTGTCATTTATAGTTGTCTCCAACTTCCCACTTCGAAATTGCTTAAGAAATTCATACGTATTGAAAAAGAATCGATCTCAAGAGATTTGGCTGTGATACGAAAAGTGATCTCTCCTCATCTCTTAACATCTTCCAAAAAACACACTTCTAACCATGTTAAATAATTAAAGTGACCCAAATAGTATCGTCTACTTTCCTTAATAGTTGCTCGGTAGATTCTTCCATTTTACTTGATTCACTTAGCATCAATTGTCTTGGTTGATGTAGATGCAACGCAGGAGACAACATGGCTGTCAAGCGCATTCGCCCTTGGGACTACTGTGACAACATTGAGGAGCTCAAGAGAATGCTGAACGAGAAGGATGAGCAACTTCAGAGAGTCGTGACTGAGAATGACATGCAAATAGCAGCACTTGAGAGGAAACTGAAATCAGCCAAAAAGTCTGCTGATTCCAGTCCAGCAGGCGCAGATGGAGGTCCCTCGAAAGCATTCACCCCTAAGCAACTGGAGACGCAGGTGAACAAGCTCAGGAGGTCGATCCGGTCACAGGTCGTGAATCAAATGTCGTACAAGCCTAGTTCCAAGTCTGGCTCAGCCAAGTTAGTTCCTGTTGAGATTTTTGACGTTGATGAAACCGTGCTCAAGACTATGTTTGGAGAAACGCTCATGAAGGAAGCTGTATCGGGACCAAAGCAGTTGAAGGTTATTGCCACGAATGAAGAGGTGGAGATGCTCTTTGAAAAGAGCGTGTCCAAGTCGTTGCGGTTTGGGGCAACGTTGGAGTTGACCAAGGGTTTGAACTTTGCCTACCAAAAGGAAGGGGGTGTACTGAAAATTACTGGCAGTTATGGTATGGTTAAGTGAGCCTTGGCACCGGAGAAAAACTTGGGTTTCTTTGTCATTGACACGCGAGGACGAAACTATCTACTGTGATCAAATTGATTTAGAGTATGGAAATTATTATTTCACTCTTATGTGATTTTCCAGATCTACCAGTACTCCGCCACTCTATCTGATGAAGTTTTGCAGCAACCTGCATGAGGTTTGAACTAGCTGGACGTAGAGCAGATTGGTCCTTGACATTAGGCAGGTTCCAACAATTTTCTCGCTGACTCCATGAAAAGTATGCCTTTGTTTGTTTGATTTCCAGGGTGGGAAAAATTGATACTTGTGGTCGTAGACTGGCTCTCTTGTAGGTTCATGTACCACCGACTAGCATGTACAGGAAGCTGGTTAACCCCTAAAGGACCAAAGTGTGCTTTTTGGCAACATAGCAATTTTGAACAGCTCACTACAAATGGAATTTTTATTTTTATTCTTTGAAATATTAACACAACATTATCCCAAGGAGTAGCTTTAAGGCTCAACAATTTTCATAACTTTTGACTACATTGTCAAAAAGTTATTGAATGATATGTAGTTTTCATTGCTCGGTGGGTAGTTCGGGCAGCAAAAAAATTTCTTTAAAAATCACTTTTTTGAAAATTAAAAATTTGAAATTGGTTTCTAGGATTCTATATACATGGAAAACTTTGAATCATTCCATTTTGATTAATGAGATGAAAGTTATAAGGAGTTTTAGTTGTTGGTAGTTTACAAGTAGTTATGAAATCTCTGTTCTAAAATAAACTTTGAAGTCCTTTATTTTACTCAATTTTTAATATTTAAAATAAAAATAAAAATATTAGTTTTAGATTGTTTATTACAACATTACAACCATTGGAATTGGCAATTTTCAATTCCATAAATAAATGGTTAACAATTTAGTATTTTGAATCATTTTCTACTTCTTTCTACTTACTAATTTTTTCCTATATGTTGTACAATTCCAAATGATCTAAAAATTTTCAAGCATGTAGCCAACTTGCCTTGAAGAATGAATCCAAAGAATTACAACCATTTTGAAAATTTTATCATAAAGATATGACCTTGTGAAGTACAGCTACTTGATTTTTTGCAGGGACAAAAAAAAGATTTTTGTCACTTCAAACGCTGATATCTTGCAATCTACACAATAAAATTTTCTAAATTTTTTTCTACATCTTCTCAAACCAGCGTACTACAAGATTCTTTGGTTATATGTGTCCAAAAATGTTTTTTCTCAAAACATTTGGTACGTGTATTAGAAATGGCAGTTTTGGAGTGTTTTTGGTGAAAACATAGTCAAAAACCTTCAAGGGTTAATAGTTGAATCTGCAACCGTCTTTTTAATTTCTTGAAATTTTATGTTGCCAAGGTACATTGCTTGGTTGATGTTCTTCAATATCATCTATCATGTTGCTATTTCCAAGATGTAGGCCTTGAAGTTTAGTGAAGTGAAGGTAGTTTGTTATGTGTACATATTTAAAATCTTAGTGATTATGAAGGCATGAATGTGTGCAATCATGCATTCTTGTCATTCCAAAAAAATTCCAAGTTGAATCAAAATTCAACAAATTGAAATAAAAATTCAAAGAGAAAACAAATAAACAATTACATTTTACAATAATTCTAATAGATATTTGGATATTTGTATCATTGTGGTGGTGTTTTCCTCAAATTTTTTCATTGAAAGTATTTGGCTTCCTATGCAATCCCTCCAAACACTTTTATTAAAAGTATTTGGCTTCTTCTAGTGTGGCCTTATACTATCATTAAAACTACAAAGTATATGATTTTTTTTGTATTCACACCAATGTGGCTATATATTATCATAAAATGTATGACCTCATTTCATAGAGGCATAAGACAAATGTATGAAAATTCCTTCAACATGATGGAAATTATATATCCATGATACCCTTAAGCTTGTATTGCAATGTTCTCATAAGCAAATCATTTGCAATTGCTTAGCTCTTGGGATGTAGTATACATAAATCTTTTGAATTTAATAAACATGATGCATTGATATTGTTAAAATCCTAAGGTTAAAATTGCACCCTTGTTAAGATCTTAAAGTTAAAATCTCACTTTTGATTTGCAGTGCCAACAATAAAACCTTCATTTTTTAACTTCACTTCTTATTATCATGTTGTATAAAATAATTGCATCTACTTATGACTCCTTACTGAAACCACCCTTAAAGATTTAAAAAAAATGTACAATCTCTATTTATGAAAGCCTTTGGATGATTTTGTATACATCTATTTTCAATATTTTAAAAACTTATAGTTTGTGCATAGAATGCTCAAAATATGTAGAAATTAATGTAGAAAATTTAGCTTGATAGTTGTAATTTGACTTCAAAGACATTGCCAAAGATGTAAGGTAGTTATTAGGTGTAAGAAATAAAAGAATTTTTTGGAGAATTCTTCATACTATATCTCATTTCTACTTCAGTATCCTAAAAAGATTTTAAAAATTGATTGGATTGTCTTTGAATATTTATCAATTAGTTTTCACTTGTTACTATAAAAATATAACAAATGAATTTTTTCCACAAAGCTAATAGAATATTTTCATGTTAATAGATACTACATTATTTACACATAGTCTCATGTAATAAATATATAAATTTGAAACTCAAATATAATTTACAAATCTAAAATGAACTCATAAATTATATTTGACCATCTAGCAATACACTTGGTACATGAAGGGTTAAATCATGGTGACAGGGACTTAAAATCTTGTTCTCTTTGTGGTAACAAAATCCTCATCACCAAAGTCCATGAAATATATAAGGTGAAAACACCCCAAATCATCCATGTACCCATTTTTGACAATTAGACTTCTATTGAAAGTGTCTCCAAAAGTGCAATTAAACCGTCTCCATACTTAATTGTGACTGATAGACTACTTATTCTCTAAATTTTGGTTTTATGACCAAGCTATGTGACAATTTCAGAGGTCTAGGAAACTTCTACTTTGAAAATTTCATAGAAACTAGTACATGTCTTATCCAAAAAAATTATTTTTTTCTTTTGAAAATTTATGATTTTCAAATGCTAATACTACAAAAATATTTTTTTTCTTGAAAAGGGTGCCTCCACCTATACTTGTAACGCTACGAGGAGTGAGGAAGGGGACACCTGCACCCCCTTCAAATTAACCAACAAAAATGAGGCTCAGATGAACAAGTGTAGCACAAAGAAGTGCCTCGTCCCGTTCTTGTTATTACAAAACAATAAGGTCCAAACCACTATGAATGCTTTCTTTATGCTATTTAGTTTATCTTGGTTCCTAATCACCACATAGTCATGGTGCCATATTGACTTACTCACATGCAAAGTGGCTACCTACGTCACTCCTAGGA
The DNA here is from genome assembly GCA_951230915.1 of Antitrichia curtipendula. Taxonomy (NCBI): domain Eukaryota; kingdom Viridiplantae; phylum Streptophyta; class Bryopsida; order Hypnales; family Leucodontaceae; genus Antitrichia; species Antitrichia curtipendula. The sequence continues at coordinate 22,185,998 of OX579641.1, read as the reverse complement.
TGTGTTTGGTACAGACCGGTTGGGAGGCATATTTTTCCGAACATCTATCTGTCCAAGTAAACCAGAGTAAGAAGGTTTGCATAAGGTCCCATAGTGGTGTGAGTAAACATGTTTGCATAAGGTTCCATGGTTGGTGTGAGTAAACATGTTTGCCTAAATCTCAAATGAAGACATTACTCAAAAGGGCTTCTTCTAGCGAGGTCACCTTGGAAGCATTGTAGGTTGAAGCAAGTGTGTTATACTTCTTCCATAACTCCCAAGTGGCAAAGCAAGACCAAAAGAAGTGGGTGGAGTTCTCAAAAGGACATGGACACATAGAGCACCATGTCTGGGCTGTGGGGATTTATAGCGAGAACCATTCCCCTGTAACCATTCCTCGGTGTTGTGAGGTTTCGCTGCCTATCCGGAAAAGCATGGGGCTCCTAGCTGTGGTAAAAGTTTGTGAATAAAAAAAAAATAACAAAGACCTAGGAAATCCTAATCCTACACCTAAACCAAGTACCAGAAACTTCAAAAGAAACTAGTTTCAACAAACTAATCACAACTCAACTTCAAACCTCAATCCTCGAACCCTATCGAATGCAATAGCACTTGAAACCCTCTCAAGTTGCCTATTGTGCCTTTTCAAGTTCATAAGTACAACCCTCACAAGAATACTAAATAAAAGAACAACTCATACAAAAAAAATACAACTCACACGAAAAGAATACAACATACTATTGTCACAACGAAAAGAATAATATCCAAACAAAAAGAGATCTCAGATTTAGTGCTTGAAAACCCCAAGAACACAAGAGAGCTCCAAAAAGGGAGCCAAGACTTTAAGTACCTCCACAAAGGTCACAAGGCTGCAAACAATATGGGACAAAAAACCCATCCCAAACCCTAACCTCATTACAAGGTTAGTTGCCTAAAACCTAACCTCTTGACGAGGCAAAATCTATTACAGAAAATCTCAAGCCTCCAAAGGGACGCTCCAAAGCAGCTGAAAGGACCCTAGGATAACTCAAGGACTATTTTTAAATTTACTTAAGGACTATTTTTTCCCCTATAGTTGTTCACCTTGCGTTGTGGCATCAAATGACTGTCAGTGTTTCAAAATTTGAGAAAAAGATATTAAGTAATCATGGTTCAGGTATTGTAATGCACATTAACCCTGATTATTGCATACCTTGTACTCTAACCAAATTTTGGAGGAAAAAACAAGTGTCGAAATCAATCCAACGACATTCACCATTAGTAGCATTTTTAATGGCAATGTTAGGCACAATTCATTGACAAATGGTCTAAATGCAAGATGAAGTGGTTGATTTTATAGAAAAATCAGTTGCCCATGGTGAATCCTCAAAGGATATGGGATATTTTGAAGAGAGATCACTCATTGTCAAATGCAAAAATTGTGTTCAAAGTCAAATTTCAGACTCCATTTAGGCATAATAGAGATAATGTAAAAAATAAATTATTGAACTAAAGAAAGTTGAAGAGCCAATCTAGTTTTCATCTCCAAAAATCTGTTTGAGGTTTAGAGATTCCAATAAAAGTTGTGGACAAAAATCTAAAAGGAATTGGATGGAAAATTTTCTTTGACATTTAAACACCCTCTCTAAATTTAGTCCACAACTTTTTATTAGAGTTTCTAAACTCCAAAATGATTTTTGGAGATGGAAACTAGATTGATTCTACAACTTTTTTTAGTTCAAAGATTTAAAAAAATATATATTCTACTGTGCCTAAATAAGGTCTGAAATTTGACTTTGAACTCAATTTCTGATTTTTTACTTAACTATGAGCGGTTGTGCTCCTATTCCTCCTAGTTTACATATCCCACATGGATTGTTTTATCTACTCACTACCCCACTTGTATAAAGAACTCTCCTTCTCAACTTCAAGCATGCTAATTTAAGTGGCTTATGGAATTATTTAGAATTCATTACTGTTCCTAATTTTTTTTGGCAACTACCTTCAAAAATCACATCATTTACCTTAATTTGTTTCATTTGCCAAATAATCTTTGTGTAATTTGATGCCGTTGATTATTAAACTTATCTTTGCTACACCCTTTTTTTTGAGTCCCAATGTCCTTCATGAAATTCACACAAGTTGACAATACACTGTAGCTAGATTTGTTAAGCTGCCTATTTTCAATTAATAGACTAGTTTGATCACTTTCTAGCGGCCTTCTTGATGCCTCATTTTCTTTCTAATGCTTGAAGAACTAAACCCCACAATGGAGTTATCCACTTGTCAAGCCTAACCCTCTTACAACTTGGATTCAACTTTTAATAATAGTAAGATGCCTAATTCAACTAGTAGATGGCCCACATCACGACATTCATCTTTTCTAAACTTGTACATCTTCTGGTATGTACCAATTTAGAACTAAAAATGATGTTGTATCGAGTCTCTTAGAAGCCTCATTGGGATTAGAACCTTTGAATGTGCAGGAGTTAGCTTTCCATATTACCACCTTTGCAAGTTTGAGCTCCATGTTTGGTAAGCAATGGTCTCCCTTGGCTTGTGTGAGAAGCCCGTTGTCAACATCCCTGCTAAATCTCAGAGCCACACTAGAGCCGCCATCTAAGGTTGTATGCAAATAGAAGTACTGAGCCCCGGGTGCGGGTAGCCATGTGGTATGATTCTTGTCTGGGAAAGCTCTGGGATCCCACAAGATGTGGGAGATTATTTTGAAGTAGCAACTTTGTTCTTTCTTTGACACTGTTCCTCTCCTTAGGAGCTTCCTCTATAGATCCTCCATTGAGTACTAACTAGACATTTTGGTATTCCATAAGTCCTTTATCATATTGATCCCTGCCTGAGCCCATAAGTGAAGCTCCATATTCGGTCCCATACCTAATGGGACACTTTCTACCTCATTAATAAGAGGGTTTTCAAATAGGAGCTATTTGACAATGTTATATGTTGGCTCTAAAGCTCTCTGTACAAGGCCTCCTTGTATTGACAGAAAGGCCTTGAAGCATGTAGCAATGATTGGTGAGTAGTTGATCTCCCAAATTTCCTCCTAAAAAGCCAATGGGGAAAAGGGTGCCATTTGGCTTCCCCTAAAGGACGCTACAACTCGATCATGTCGCGCATGAGTATTTTCCAAGGCTCATTTCCTAGGGAGAGTCCCCAGACAACGAGCTTCACAAGTAAAGCTTGAGTGTGAAGGAATGGGTCAAGTAGTTTGATCCCTCCTTAAGGTGTGGGAGCAAATATGCATTCCATTTGATCCAGGCAATGTACCGCCCCTCGTCCTTACCAATCTACAAATATTGTATCCTAAGGCACATAATGGTGTTATAACTCTTGAGCAATATCTCACAGCATGCCACTATGTACCAACACATAGAAAATAAAATTTGGTTTATGATGATGATGCAGTTGGCTTGTGAGATTGTCTTAATTGCCCACGCTCAAAGCTTCTTCTTGATTAATGCAATCAATGGAGTTGTGTTGGAGTCCCGGAGAAGGTGGATGCCCATATGGCAAAGGTCTTATTCCAATTCATCTTGGCACTAGCCCCAAGTAGAATATGGACAACATTGTGTACATGTTACGCAGATTTTGCTCCGTCTTCAATAGGAAAAGTGATGCATCATTTACGTACTCGATGTCCAATATCTCTGACCCATCTAGGAAGATCAACCCACGTAGTCCGGAGCGTGGATCCGTCATCATGTAGCCTAATGTGTCCATGATCACAACAAAGAAGAATGGCACCAAGGAACAGCCTTGGCGGACTGAATGCAAAAGCTTGAATTCATCTCCAATTGCTCTTTTTACCAACATGACTGACGAGGCGTTGCGGTAGAGTGCCATCATGCCTCATATAAAGTCTACGTAGAAGCTTTGCTTCTCTAGGACCGCTTTTATGAATGGCCATGAAATGCGATTGTAGGCTTTCTCAAAGTTGAGAAAGAGTGGCGTGAGGTCTTGGTCTGTCTCCTCGGTGTACTACATTGACTCTTGCGCCATGAAGATGTTATCAATGATGCAACTCCCAGAAACAAAACCTGTCTGATTGGTCCGGACTACTTTTAGGAGGATTTGCTTCAGTCTATTATCTTTGTGATTAAGCTTACAAATATCTATATTAGGTTGTGATGGAATTGGGGATTAGATTGATCATTCTCTTGTTGTGCCTTCTCAAGAGCTCTCCTAATGTATGGACCTCTTGGACAACTGTGAGCCCTCAAGTTATCACTTGAAGCTCTGGATTTATTTTTCGCGATTTATTGTTAGTTTTTAGTGTTAATTCACGCAAAATAGCATGAATTAGTAGTTGAGAGGAGTTTGGTAGAAGTCCCTACCAGATTAGTAAGGAACCTTCCTAAATTCATGGAAAGCACAAAATACTATGCTTTTCTATGTTTATGTCTTAAGTTCAGTGTCTTAGAGTCCATATTAACGTATTAGAGAGATGGGAGGAAGTGAGAGTTAGCCAGTTCTAGTGTCTTGTCCATGTAACACTTGACATGTGAATACATGTGACATCCTGGCTAAAGTGCAAAAGTCTATATCAAGGTTTAGAAGTATCTCGATCCAATTCATGTAGAATATGGATTAGTTACATGAAGACCTATAAACGTTGAAGAATATGAATCAGAATGCAAAGTAGAAGAAAGACGAGGTGATTGGAGCTTACAGAAAGGTGCTTTTAGGGTATAAGCATGCCAAGAGATCAACAGCGAAGCTAATCATCCACAACAACCCCGGTACAAGAATAATTTCCCCCCCGGGCGGAAATTATTAAGAAATTGCTAAAATTAGCATCCTTATTGGAGGTTTGGTTTTGCCCTTGGCCTTTGGACACTTCCCAAAAGATTGCCCAAAAGTTTCGGGATTTTACAAAACTCCACAATGACTCCATGGGAAGTCAACCACCTTTGAAATTGATGGTAATTTCTTAGAAATTATCCAGAGTGCGGTAAAATCTCACTAAAAATTAGATTAGAGTTTTATGTATTAAATGAGCGACCTGCTCGGGGAGGTCACTTTGCGAAAAGTAGAAAACCACGTGAGTTAAACTATAGGGTGAATTTTATTCATTGGAGCAAAAATTTATAAATGATGTAGATCTATTTTAGCCTGGATTTAATTCTTGAAACATCATTATATATAAAATAGGGTATTGAAAAATCTTTTGATTTAAAAAAAAGTAGATATAAATTAGTGTGAATAAAATCATAGAAGAAAAAAAAATTAATTTTAGGATGAGTATAATCCTTAGTCCTTCTAAAGGATGAATGAAAAATATTATGTTTTAACTTGTTATAAATTGGAATGTATACAAGTTGGCAACTTGTTATAAATTGGAATGTTTACAAGTTGGGAGTTCATAATAACAAATTTCATAATTTTTGGGCCTATAAAACATAAGTTTATGACCTTGATACACCAATATTTTCAAATTAAATATTTTAGTGAGTGTAATATGAAATGTCAATTAGATAATAAAACTACGAGAATTCCAATGATAAAAAACAATTGATGAAATTAAAGGATAGCCCAAAAGACATAATGTGAAAATTGAATCAAAATGCGCATTTCTAAGGTCAAAACACCATTTACAAGCTAGGCTTATCCTTTCATGTGCTACGCTTACATTGGCCAAATCCCCCCAATCTATTGGCTTTTTTGTCCAAGCATCCAACCACCTATGCTTTGGGATTTAAAAAAAACAAAACAATAGCTTATTATGTAAATCTAACCGCATATAAAGATGGCCAACTTGATTCTTCAAAGCATCACTTCAAGTGCAACTTCATTTATCTATTTTTAATAATAGAAAACACTTCAAAAAACAAATTGACCACATTCTGGTTGTTCAGAAAGTTAAGGGTTAAGTTTGATCCTAATTTTTTATGTATGTTGCATATTTTTATGCCCAACATTCACCCAAAAATCCTTCATTATCAAATAAAACAAAATTTCTAAAGTTTATAAATACTATAGTGTGCCAAAAATTAAGTTAGAGTTTCATTTATAATTACCTATAGGGTGCTTAAAATTAAGACCAAGTAGCTTTTTTTCTACTAAAAGGGTCTTTTAAAATCATGATTATAATTAATTACTAAGTAAATAGCCTCCAAACAAATAGGTGGTTAACGCACATGGTTACAAAACATAAGGGGAAGTGACCTCCCCAAGGCGACCTGTCAAGTTTGAAGACTTTCTGATAGTTAGAAGTACCCGAATCGGCAACAACATCAAATTTAACAAGAATTTACAACACGACGGCGAGTTGACCGGCGAGCCAGGAGCTAGCGGTATCCGAATGTCGCAAACAAGGAATGTTTTCTTACTTTCACGAACCTTCCAAGCAACCATAGCCAATTAGTTTTCTCGGGAAACTCAAATTCCATTAGTTGGGATTTTGACTTTTCTCTAGAATTACCGTTAGTGGTTTTTACAAATATTTACAGCCTGGAAGAAGGGGGTAGGGGGTTCCTTAGACTAATTGGGGTCTTCGGAACGCGATGGCGCAATCGGTTTTCAAATTGGAGTTTTTCCCTAAAAGATAGATAGGGTCAGCTCTTAGTTTGACTTTTTTAGAGTAATTTGTAGTAATTCGAGGTTAATTAACAAAATATCTTGGTAAAAATCGAAGATTGGATTTAGTTAAGATGTCAAATCTTTCCTTTAAAAGCCAATTTAGATTAAACTAAGAATATTTGGAATTGACCTAGGATTAAATTGCAAAATATCTAGGTTAATTAGGGTTATTTTCATAAAATCTTTGGGGACAATCAAGGATTTGATTTAGGCAAGATTTCAAGGCTAATTAAAGCCTTCAAGGAACTTGCTTGAGGACCTTCCTTCCTATTAAACAAAGATTAAATGCAAAATATCTCATAGTAGTTTAGAATTTAGTTAGGTAGTTAGTTAAACGTTTTTTAACCGACAACTTACCGGGGAGGGCTTGGCTCGAGTATAAAAGGCCTCCCCTCGAGGTTGTCGGTACCCTCATTCTTATACCCTCACTCTCATTTTCTTGGTACTGACACGTTGTCAAACCAAACCTTATTTTCATTTCCTTATTATTGCTCCGCTGTGCTACCAACACGTTGTTGGAGCACTTTTAAGCCAAAAATTGGCTAATTCCTTCTAAATTCTTTGTACTCTTCACTAATTCTCTTGTGTTTTGAAGGACTAGAGGGTCCCTTCAAAACATATTGCTTTCCTTTTGAATTTGGAGGTTGAAAGCCCCAAAACTTTGATTCTTTGCTTAAGATTACTTGAATACTAATCCATTGTAGCACGTGAACGCATTTGGTACTAAATACTGAAAGCGGCGAGGCTTGACCTTGCCAAAAGTATTTTAGACTAATTTCCTACTCAAAGTTCGTTGTATAACGGAATTTGAGGTTTAATTGCTAATGTTCGGTTAAACACTTTCATGTGTACCTCCTTTAGCAGTTAATTGATTGACTTTGACTTGAAATTTCGAAAGATTCATTTCTAATGTTCGGTTAAACACTTTCATGTGTACCTCCTTTAGAATCTAACTTTCGAAATACTTAAATTGGCTTAAAAAGCTCCGTTTGTCCTGGGGTTGCTTCCGCACGGCGAAGCTTTGACTTTTTGAACCCTGGAAACGGATACTTGAAACTTAAAATTGTTCGATTTGACCTGGGGTTGCCCCCGCACGGCGAAGCTTTGACTTTTTGAAAGTTAAGATTTGCCATTTAAAACTCAGATTTACCTCATACGGCGAAGCGTTGACTTGGAATCTCAAAATAAGGTTCTTTTGAACCTTATTTAAAGTCCAAAAGTCGTTGTTTCATTTCTCTTTTGCATGGGCACATGGTGAAGGTATTTTCGCCTCCAAGTGGCCATTTTGTTGCCTTTAATTTGACAATTGTTGCTTTGTTTTTTCCTTTAATTTGCTAGATTCTAGTTTTATTTTGAAGAAGTCATAAAGTTCATTATTATTGTTGTTTCGTAATTTCAGTTTGAGAATTAATTCGCCTTTTATTTAGTCCTAATCTAGTGTTATTTTCTTTTTCAGTATTTGATCCATATAGTCACAAATTCAATATCTGAAATTTCCAAAATTTTCAGTCTTAATTGGATTATTTCTGAAAATTTCAGTCTATTAAATTTCAGTTTAAAGGCCATACAGTTCAAGGCAGCTGGGGAACGACTGCGGGAACGATTGCGGGAACGACTACGGGAACGACTGCGGAACGACTGCGGGAACGACTGCGGCGGTTCTCAGACAAGGGGACGGGTACCAGCGGCCGGTTCTTGGAGTAAGGAGGGTATCGGAAGGTGAGTGCAACCAGCACAACCAGTTCGAAAGTGAAGCCTGGACGATCATTCAGTTGGGAAAGATTCTGAAAAGAGTCTAACAAGTACTGGAGTCCAAAGTCTGATTATTCAAACAACATTGCGGTAAGCAATATCATACAACATCTCTTGAATTTATAAAATCTAAGTGATCATACAAAACTTGTAATTTCAATTACAAGAAGGGTAGGCCGTTGCTCGCCACCCCAACCTTTGATTTTTAAAACTAAAATTGAACACCGAGAATTTGAACTAACGCTCTCAGTTCTTGAACCTCTCAAATTCTCTTTCCGCCATCGCCAAGGATTCAAACAACAACAACATCATAAGAAGTGGAAGAAAGCGAGATCATAAGAAGGTTAACAAGGAAGGACGAAGAATAAAGGAGTTAAGGTTAGTATCTTACTATTGAATTTTGGAATTGTTTTGATTATTCTATTCTTTTCGTTAGTATCTTACTATTGAAATTTGGATTGTTTTGATTATTCTATTCTTTTCGTTAGAATCTTACTATTGAAGTTTGGATTGTTTTGATTATTCTATTATTTTTGTTAGCATCTTACTATTGACGTTAGATTGTTTGGATTGCAAAATTCCTTTTACTATTCATCGATAGATTTGTTTTGATTATTTTAGCTTATTTTATTAGATTACTATTCATTCGGTTGATTTTAGTTATTAATTAGGATTCCAAAGACAAATTAGTGGTTGTTTTGTTGTTTGAGTTTTGTTTTATTAGGCCTAATAAGCCAAATAGATACAAACAAACACCAACTAATATCTTGGAATATTTAACAAAATAACTATTAAACAATTGGCAATCAAATAAACTACTATTCATTGAAAACTTGGGAAAAATGAATTAAATTTATTATTAATTTCCTAAAATCAAAGGATTAGTTTTAAATTGCCAAAACTAACAAACTTGGACTTTTTAGATAGGTTTAGAAATAATAATACTAAGATTTCTTCCAAATACATGAAAGGCAATGGAGAATTTCGAGGAGACGATTATGATGGTGTTTTGCGATGATGGGACGATTGACATTCTCGATACTGAAGTATGAATTTCCAAACTTTTCTTTTGTTTTCTCTTTTGCTTTCATTCTTTAAAAATTAGATTAGAAAACTAAAATTAACAAAATTAGGAATCCGATAGCTAGTTAAAATTTATAATCATTGGAAAACCTTAAAAAACTTAACTATAATCGTGGAAGTAATAATTAGATTAACTTTGAGTGAATTTGGAAACCGAAATAGTAATTTCATCCAAAAGAATTTCAAAAGAAATCTAACATAATTTAAGAATCTAAAAAATATTAGAATAATTGGGGAGATTAAACCCTAATTTATCCCTTAAATTCTACATAAAACTTATTTGAAACCGAATTCCATCCAACTAAGGGAAATTTTCATTCATTCATAAGTTTTTACCTAGAAGTCCAAAATTCTTACTTTTTACCATTATAAGAAGTAATTTATCACTTTACCCATAAAAAACCATAAAACTATAGAAAATCACTAAATTTAGAATAATAACTTAGAATTAGGCTTAATTAAAGAACAATTAGGAATATTCTCAAGGAACAACTAGGGGATCTTTGGAAACCATAATCTTTTAGAGAATCTTTTGAAGATTCCAAATCCACCTTTTACTTTTAAAATTACTTTAATTTGAAAAGATAAAAGTGTGGATGAAGATTTGACCTAAATTTGGATGAAAACTCCGAAAATAGGTTAAAATTAGGTTTTTCTCAAAATTCCATTAGTTAACTTAATCAACCTTTTAACTCTGAAATTTAGATTTATTTCACATTATTTTGCTATTTTTAGTTGACGGATGAAGTTTTTAGGATAGAATTAGGGCCGGATTTCATCCATGCATAACGTTTGCTAGGAATATCAGAATCCAGCTTGCTTTACCATTTTGGAAAGGGCAAATTGTATTCTTTGATTTACATTAGGTAGAATTTTAGTTAGCTAGAAGTTTAATCGCATTTAATCAACCTTTAACAACCTTTATTTCTTAACTATTAGTGTGTTTTGAAGCATTTAAATTAGGTAAAATCAACATAACAAAGTGTCCATTGCTTGGAAGGCCAAAGAACACTACGTTTAATTTCATCCCCTAGAAATTACTTTTCATGCCGCTAGAATCCGTGTGCACGTTTTACCTCTGAAGGGGGGAGATTAAAACACTCACAACAACCTCAAGCAATTCGTCTTGAATGGCGTCCGTGTACAACTTAAGGAAGTCTGTAGGTATGCCATCAATCCTTGCTGTGTGACTCGTCGAGAGATCCCTAAGGGCATCTTGCAATTCTAAGAGCGTTACTTGGGAGGAGAAGTGTCAGTTCTAAACCTCCGTGACTACTCTTGGTAGCTCTCTAGGATTTGGCAACGGGCGGCCAACCCTTCACAAGACTCTTGTTCCTCAATATAAAACTTGGTACAGAATGAGGTCACTGTCCTGACCCTTGCTTGCTAATCAAGCAACACCGCCCCAACAACCAATTGGAAAATATGTGTGTACTTGTGGATATCTTTGTATACTCAGAAGAACTTCAGGGTGCAATGGTTGCTATTCTTGATCCATCTAGCTACCACCTCATAGTATTGTGCCTCTAGTATATCCATTGTGAATGTCTGGAGGATAGTTTTATCTTTCTGTAGGTTCTTTGTGGCTTGCTTGTCTCTCGACGAGGATTATAGTGCGTCTATATTATAGACATGTATTTTATAAGGCACCTTTTATGGGGTAGCACTAGAAGAACCCCGTGTTTTTTTTGACGTCTAAAAATTGAACGTTAAATTTTTTGGATGTCAAAAGTAGCATCCTAATGTTATATTTGATGTTCAAAAAATTTGACGTTTAGTTTTTAAACGTCAAAAAAAACACGGGGTTCTTCTAGTGTAGGCACCTATATTATAGGTACTTTTCATGGTTATAGTGCACTTATATTGTAAGTGCATATATTACAAATACCTACATTATAGGTACCCTCTATGGTTGTAGAGTACTTACATTATAGATATGTATGTTTAGACACCTTCAATGGTTGTAGAATAACTACTTACACCTAGCTAGACTCAAGGCTTGCAAGCTTGCATTTCTAGGCTCACACACTAGCATTGTTGGATTGCCACCAAAAGTGGATTTTTTTGCTTCATATCCTAGCTCCTCCAACATCAAGTCAAGGCTTAGAATCAAAGCTTGCTCATCAAAATCATCATTAGAAGCTTCCAACTCCCTTTAACCCCTAAAGTTCCTTGACTATGTTATCACCAAAAACGCTCAAAAACTACCATTTTGAGTACAAGTACCAAATTTTTGAAAAATATCATTTTTGGACACATGAAATTGTAGAATCTTTTAGTACACCAGATTGAGAAGATGTGGAAAAAATTTCAGAAATTTCCTTGGTGTAGATTGCAAGATATTACCGTTTGAAGTGACAAACATATTTTTTTGGTCCTTGCAAAAAATCAGGGAGTTGCACTTCACAAGGTTACATTTGTATGAAAAAATGTCCAAAATAGTTGTGCTTATTTGGATTCATTGTTCAAGGCAAGTTGGCTACATGCTTGAAAATTTTCAGATCATTTGGAGTTGTACATCATATAGGAAAAAAATAATATTCCCTCTGTTCCACTAAAAACCTCTAAAATTCTTCTTTTTGAGGGGTTAACTGTATTATTAGTCATAGTGCTAGAAATACATGTATTCTAGAACAAGTAAGCTATCATGTAGATCTATAAAAAATCTCCAACTTAGGCATTGTCGTTTAGGCACCTAAAATCCATGTAGAAAGTACAATATTTGAGCATAATTTGTAAATGCTGCCAGCTTTGTCATTTTAAATGATTTAAAGGGTGGTGGCAACAATAGGATTTAGGAAATGTGTTTTTCAACCTAAGTATGTGTAATAAAAAAAACTAGCCCACATTACAAATAAATTTTTATAGTGTTGAAGTGGTCACTAAATGCATCATCAACACTACTATCTAAAGAAGCAATTTGTACAAGGTGCCTTATATGAACAAGACCAAACTTGCTAGGCCAAAGAAATGCTCCTAGATTGTTTCACTTGCCCCCACAAGGTTGTTTAATACAGCAAACATTTATTCAACGTTAAAAATTAAGTAAAGGAGATTTTTAGTGGGACAAAAATTCTGCTTGATTTGGAGGTTATTAGTGGAACAAAGGGAATAAGTAGGAAGATGTAGAGAATGATTCAAATATTAAATTGTTAACCATTTATATATGGAATTGAAAAATGATAATCACAATGGTTACAATGTTGTAATAAACTATATACATCCTATGTTTTTCTTAATTTTTTTCCCAAAATGTTGAAAATTGAGTAAAATAAAGCCATAAAGGACTTCAAAGTTATTTTAGGGTAGAGAATCCATAACTACCCGCAAACTAAAACACCTCATAACTTTTGACTCATTGATCAAAATGGAATGATTCAAAGCTTTCTATGTATATATAAATCTAAAAAACCAATTTCAAATTTTTATTTTTGAAAAAAGTGATTTTTCCGGATTTACCTAGATTGCCCGAGTTGAGAAACAAACTACATATTAGGCCATAACTTTTGACTCACATTTTCATGCAAATCTCCACTCATGAGTACCTGCCCAAAAAGTTATGTTGCCAAAAAATGCAGCTTGATCTTTTAAGGGTTAGTTTGCAAAACAAAATTTAGCTTCCTTTACCAGTCTCCATAGCACCAACTCCAATATAAAGAATCAATCAATCCATGGTAGCTAGAGATTCGAGGGAAAACCAAAAATTTAGGCTTCCCTTCATGAGTGCAACTAGATCCTTGCAACTGTAAAAACACCTGCAAAGAAACCAATGGTCATAACTTATCTTGCAATATATTGGCAACAATCCTTTTCTAGGGCGTCGACTAAGGATGCCTTAAGAGACAAAGTTGTTAGCAAGGCTTTGCATACGTAGTCACAAACCTATTCTCTAGGGTCAAATGTCCTTTTATACTAGAAGCTCTTATCAATATTTTTTCTACTGTTCTCTAATCCCTTTATTGTCCTCATTGTATTGAAGAATATATGGAGGGATGTAACTCTATTTGTTCCAATTTGCCAATTCAATTGAAATTTTGCTAGTAGAAAAAACACTAAGGTAGTATGCTCTAAAAGTGACCATTTAAGGGCTGGTCCACCTTTTTCATAGGTTTTCATAGACCAAAATATATTTAGACCATTTTTCAAAGAAAGAAAAATAGATGTAGATTCTAACGCAAGTCGTTTTGTATTTTTCCAAGTATTTTTGAATTATTTATAAATTTTCAAAGACTTTGGGCATAGGCACCTATTTGTGATCATAGGTCTCCCAAAGTCCATCCACTTGTAACTTGTAAAGAGATATGCAGAAATCAGAGACAATGATTCGCTCTTGCAATAGAAAAATAAGTTTTCCTCCATTCATTCAATTGCTAAGAGCATTCTACCGTGACCCATTGGAGTTGGCCTCAACGGCTCCAAGTGGACCCTCACAACTTTTTGTATCCCACCGCAGCCCTTGCAAACTCAATGTTGAGAGCATCCACTTGCAAAATGCACCTGGCCACCCAAGCAACCAGGCCCCCTTCAGTTTGAGGAAGGGCTCCTTCCATCTAGGCCTTCCAAATGGTTGGACGGCTGAGATCGATTGGCGGGGTCTGGTTCGTTGCTTGGCTTGGTAACTTGCCTGCTTGGGTGAGTTTCCAAATGTCCTGCCATCTGGTTTCGAGATGTCCTGCCATCTGGTTTCGAGATGTCCTGCCATCTGGTTTCGAGATGTCCTGCCATCTGGTTTCGAGATGTCCTACCATCTGGTTTCGAGATGTCCTGCCATGAACTGAATTGAATAAACTCATTCAATAAACTCTCTTGTTTGGTGCCTTGGTGGTCGCTAAACTTATTCTTGGTTAGCTGGACATGCTTATAACTTAAGTAGGACACTAAATTAAATCCAACCCATGAAGTGGGCTGAGGAGGATAGTTTTGGATGGTTTTAGGGGATTAAATTTATTTATTTTAAACTATTTTCAGCCGTGTCTAGGGTATGTTTTAGACCCCACCTAGCTAATTTGGGGTCTCTGATTGCAAATATGAATTCAGAATTTGCAAAAAATAAAATAATGTGAAAAATAAAAATAAATTCAGCAGTTTCTCCAGGGTTTTAAATCCTATTTTTTCACCCCTTATGGGACAGGTTTAGCATCCCACGACATTCTCATGTGATGAGGGTCACAATTTGATCATATTCAAAAGAATTCTCCTCTCCAATCTCTCTCAAAGAATTTGTTGTAAATTTTTATAATACATTCCATCCTCAAATTGTCAATACCTTAATCCTAAAACCCTAATGTATATTAATAAATGCATTTGGCATACTTGATATATCACATACATATCACTTAATATTCATACGTAGTCATAATGATTTTAAGATGTTTCCTTAAATTATAAACTTTATCATCATTACGTTACTAATCCATAAATTTTCTATCCCTACTATGGTTTAGAAAAAAAATTCCAATGCTCTTGAATATTCTTGAATGTTCTTTTCCTCACATCTTAAGAGTACCTTTTCTTTGATTGATTCTTACTAAATTCCCTTGTACAATATCAAATGTCCTCACTCTTTATAGTTCCATTTGTAATTATACTTTACTCCCAAAGTGTATTAATAACGGAAGAGATAAAACATAAGATTAAAAATTTGAATAGTGCTATTCAATTAGGCCATTCAATTAATGAATTAAAAATGTGCATAAAATCACTACTCTTAGAGTGTTACATTTCAACCCATTACAACAAATTTCATACATAGAATGATTGCCAATATAGTATTCCGCTATCATATTTAAATCGTAATGGAGTGGAATTCAAAAACTTAGGGGTGAATGCAATTATATTTTCTCCATTGTGTCAATTGTGACTAATGTTTGTGACTTCTATTTAAGGAGTTAGTGAAATTAATCAAACTTGACATTTACTTTTAAGTTCCATGGTCTAAACAACCATCTACCTAAACACAACATTGTAATCATGAAAATTTGTGCCCATTCAAAATTGATTTAAAAATTTAAGATTCAAATTTTTTCCAAACCTAGGTGCTTG